>JARACY010001196.1:0-64115 GCA_029255725.1 Scrobipalpa atriplicella | reverse complement strand
GTTTAGCATAGTTTCTTGTAAAAAAAACGATTTATGAGATGTTATTAGCTTCAAAAGTGAACGTTACTTTTATATTTTTTAAATGATCAAGGATTATTTTTAGTAAAGGTTAAAATTTAACAGTAATACCTATTTGTCTTTATCTAAATAAATTAGTTGCAATGTTATCTAAAATTATCTGCAAAGGGTGATTCTACTTTGTACAAACATTGTGTAGCGCTAAGGCCTTATTCGTAGAACCTACTACGCCGAAGCACATTATTAGTTATCTACAAATATTTAACAAAACAGTCCAACTTTTCATCTTATTTTTATTACACACCAGGCCCACCATTTCATACTTAATGTACACCTTGACTACTCCTCGTTGTCGAGCTCCAAATTAAGAGAGTGTGATGATGTATTGTCTCTCTCTTAAGCTGACAATCCTGACAAGGGTTTGGGTACGCAAACAGAGACAGAATTCAGCAGGCTAAAACTATATTTTTTAAATAATGTATCAAACGATGTACGAGTTTTAGAAAAACTTTTATTTACAAAACGAAAAGGAAACTGTTTCATTGTTCATCATGGATAAACTCGAGGGTATTGAAGCGATAGCAAAAATTTACTAATTCAGATAAAAAGTTACGTATAGGGAGGGAAAATTCACTAGGCTGCGGGTGAATTCATGGTCCGCAAAGTATCTGAATTTAAATCATTTTAGCAGGTAACAATTGTTGTTCTCATCATAGTTTTATTTTGGTCCAGATATAAGTTAAAGTTTCCTACCTAAATGACGACAATATAATATGGTGACGAAATAACCAAGTTCAATCACTTTTGTAGACTAACAAAACAAAAGTTGAAACTCTAAACATAGCATTAAAGGTAGGCTGAGCCTATTCACCGTTTGTCCAAATGCTTAAGACAGTGCAATGATGGATTGCCCCTCCGCTCCCGAGGCTGCCGAGCCGACAGACCTGACGAGGGTACAGACGGAATCCCTGGATCTCTCTCTGCTCATGTTGACACTCAGAATTTTTATTTGATTGACAAACAACACGCACCGACCCTTATTTTTATTGTTATTTGCATTTTTTCTTGGGTTCCTTTCTTTGTGTTTTATTTTTCGTGCGCATCGAACATTATTTGATTTTATAGGAACTTACACTATTTGTCATTCATAATTTTATTTTGGATTAAACAAAATGTTATTCAATTTACTTATACGTCAAGTATTTTTGACGTATAAATAAATTCAGTACTGCCAATCAGAAGGATTTATTTAGCTTTATTTCTGAATTTCAAACGCCCACGAAATATTAATTGAGTTGGAAATGATTTTTAAAGTTCCCAGATTAAAAACATGATGTTTCATTATGTCAATGATACAACGAACAGCTTTACTGTTACACTAACTTTTCGTCTCGCGGATCCGCCCGCGGTTCAATAAATTTTCAAATAGGAAAGAGACGGCATTTTCCTGCGGCAAAAAGTAGCCGATTATTTATTTAAGGTCGTAGTGTAGATATCCGTAGTATCTAGGCAAAATGTTGTCCTAATATATATTTAGTCATTTTAACGTCCAAGTGAACGTTACAACGTAAAATAAGAACTTAGGTAATAAATATATTCAAATTCTTTTTTACGTAAAAAGTTGTTTTATGTAACTTTTGTTACATAACGTAACTAACAGTAAACATAAAACAATGTCTGTCTAGAAGTTCGTGTTTTTTTGTAACTAACAAACAAACAGAATCTTCTCTTCTTATAATATTAATGTGGATACAGTCTGATGTGTCGATTCGGCTTGTATAATGAACATACTGATTGCCAATTTCGATGCCCTCACGCTCATTGCATGCCAGCAAAAACCTTTTCGCTGGCAAACTTATCAGAAATGCATAGGTTCTTTTGAATGGAGTGCAAATGGCAAACTCAATTCGTCTGTACTCGTAGTCTAGTACTACTACTAAAGATCGCAAAGAACGGCTGTTTGAGTTTAAACTATAAAATGTTCAAGACATGTCAAGAAAGCTAACTATTATATATTCTGTGGTTAAGGTACAGTTTCCCACAAACTGATAGAGGTTGCTCAGTAAACAAAACTGAACTTTTGCCGGTATTTTCTTTTAGGAAAAGAAAATAAAAAATTGGTCACCGCATATGAAATGAATAACCACGAAAACGAAACGAAACGAAAGGAGGGCCGCAAAGTGCGAGTTTCTCGTGCTTCTTCATCATTGTGATATATTTTTATTTTATTTTATTTGCTTTTGTGACATTGATATAATTTTCTTTGTAATAGACTCGCCTGTGACTTTCCAAAAGTGTTCGTAAGAATCTATTTGGAAATAAATGATTTTACTTTGACTTTGACTGCAAGCGGACAAATACCCTACTTTTTCATTTCCTGAAAGTGTTTTCTGGTGAAATTTGTTCAGTTTCGATGACTGGGCGAGCAGCTCCTATTCGTTTGCGGGAAGCTCTCCCTTGGTATTTCACTCTCACATCTGGTATTTAAGAGTACCTTTATTGGTTTTCTTTCAAAATGAGATCAATCTTCATTAATTTTCCCTTTGATTTAAATTGGCGACTGTTAGTGAGGAAGGTTAAATATTTGAAGGTTACGAATTCGTACATCAATCATTGTCAAACATTATCGATTGCATCAACTTTTCTGTATTTTGACAATCAATCGATACAGCTGGCATTGTTTTAATCAAACTGGCCTCACAAAGTTATAAATTCATAATAATATTAATTTTACTAATATTTTGCATTCTATCATGGTCATGACCTGCGGATTGGTAATATCACGGATGTATTTATAGGATAATGGTAAGCTGATACTAACTCATCAAAACCTATTTTCACAGATATTATCTAGGTACGCTAAATCTCATCAAAACTATGAAGCCGCATTAAAACTTTGCCTGACTGAACAGTATAAGTATAATTGGGAATCTAATATCAGAATTTAAATAGATTTAAGGCATTTTTGGGGTCTAGACGGGGTACATTACAAGAGCGAATACAAAGAATATTGATTCTGACTCTGATTACGATAGTTACAAAGAATACCTAAAATATAAGGCTGGAATAGATATTTAAATCTTTGAAACATATGATTTTTATTTGGCAGACAGGTCATAATTAAAGACTGTCTAATCAGGTAAAAGGGCAGGCTATTGCCTAGTCAAATTATCTGTCCAGAGATCGAGGTCCAACCAAGCATAATTTGGAACTTGCATAAAATATACCTACAGTAATATCATTTATTTATCGTATATCGCTGCGAGGTCCAGAGGATAGTGCAGCAGTTGTGTTGCCCTCTTAGCACCACCCGGCGTAATTCCTACGGACGTGAAGCAACATCGACCAATAACGACCACTATTAGTACTTATACAGTAATATTCATACTCATTCAAATATCGAACCGGTATAAAGTTGTTCCTATTGACATTAACACGATTTTTAGATCGAGTATCGATCGCGTTGGAAATCGAGAAGGTAAATAGATGCTGGATTGCTAGTTTCCGGCCTCTGCAATCACGAGTGTGGATTGTACGCGGCCGCGGCCGTGTCAGGGCTACATAGTACTTACACGGTTTGTAGATACCACTGAATAGGAAGTTATATCTGTAAATTCAAAAAAGATAGATGCTACAGATAATTCCGAAGGAAAAGAAAAGAAAATGTACCTGAATTCTATAGGAATTACATCTGTTAAGCTACCTTCCAAGATTTTTTGAGTTATAAGTCTGTTATCTTTTATAAGGTGAGAAATATTTTAACAAATTATTTCATAATATCACCGTAGAACAATAAACAAATGAAAATCGTAGGTACTTATTCTGTTTTTAAAGGTGCGAATGTTAAATATAGTTTCGGGATAAACACTTACCATTAACAAATCTTGCTTAATACAGGAAAAACACGTGTTTAAAAATACCTAATGTTCGTAGCGAAAATAATAAAAGCCCACACAAACCCAAATTGTTTGCACCTTCCTTTGTTTTGCTTATATTGAAATTTTTGGTTCAACTAAAATTTTTCGAGAAAATCGAAATTCAAATTACAGCACATAATACCCATTATAGTCTGTTTTCATTTCAACCATTTGCGAGCATATTTTGCAGGCACTCACCACCTTTGTTGGATCACTATTTAATTTCTTGGATGACTCAGGAATTTGTGACCGAATTAATAATTTGTAAACCCAATTATTTACTCTTTGTTTCCTATTTCTGTCATCAAGGAACAGCCGTCATCTAAATGAATTTTCCGTAGAATGCAGATCGTCGCCTGTTTTGCAAATAGAGCTATTTCGAATCCGTGCCCGAGTCCGGTTGCAATTGGTTTAAACCGGCCCCGCTGCTCGCAGCGCGGGAAAATTGACCCGTGAATGGGCTTGTTTTACTCTATCTATATTCACAATAAAACGACTGCCGCTGGCTTGAAATGGAAATAACAGTGCGGACAGACGTTCTGCATAACGCTGTCAAGTTGTGGTTTTGATATAGTTTAATAATGACCTGTGAATGGGCCACTTGTTTTTTCTCTATCTGTATTCACAATAAAACGATGGCCGCTGGCTGGAAGTCTATATTTCGAAATGGGAATAACAGTGCGGACAGACTCTCCGCATATTAACTGCAACTGCAACTACAAAGTATTTAGTTGGTGCTGTAAAGCAATGGACAGTTGCGGTTTCATTATATCATAACATAATATCATTACATTAACATTAAAATTTTTCTGCTTTGGGAAAGTTGTTTGGTATCATCAGTAGAACACGTGGTTTAAAGGAACGCAGTACTTTTCTTTACACCCTGTATATCGCAATTACGACTCTACTAGAAGTCGTGTTACTCCGATGCAGTTCACCTGATTCCTATTCCATTGGTGTTATTCGAATGTATCTTTAAAACTGCAAATACCGATTGCATCGACTGCATTTAAACTGCATTAAAGCTGCACTTTAGATATGAATTTGCAGTTAGCGTGCAGACCGTCTATTGTGACTCCATTGCTTTATCGAATCGATAATGTTTTCTTTCGATCTTCAAATGTAGTGGAGACTGCTCTGCCATCTTATAGGGATCCCTATATTGAAAAATTATAGTATATTTTTATAACTTTCGACTGCAGTTTGACACGCATCTTTTTTAGTTTTGTCGTGAAATTAAGGTAATTACATATTTTTTGGCAGCATAAGATGTTGCCTACCGGAGATTGTTATAGGTATTACCTATACCTACCTAGTTTTGTTAGTGTTAGACCTACGTTATAACTACCATTACTCTAACAAGGAAGGAAGGCGTCGACTAATCGAATATGTTAGTCTAGGAGTCAAGATAAATAAATATTACTAAAGCAACATAAACATTTTTCTACAAATTGTATATCAATCCTTGTAAAGAATTGTATAAATCGAGACTAATGGCGCAATTCGCCTCGCTCGCTCCCTCGGGACGCTCGCTTCGAGACGGAACCTACCGACACACAACTGTTGCGAATCGAATCTAGCCAGGCAGCCACTTCGTCTAGTTTGAGGCGGTTAATACTGGTTTATTCCGGTGGAAACTAGCAATTCGACCGCAAAAATAATTAGGTAGGTAGGTACTACAGATTTAGTAATACTGTAATAGTTAGGGTACCAGGAGGGCCGCTCAAAACAGATGAAGTTTTCTCGGGTAATTGTTTATGCTTTTCATAAAATTTCATAAAATTGTGCAGTGCAGGTTATTAAACTGTACCTACAAGTATATGAAATTTTGTCTAAATATATAAATAAACACCTGAGAAAACTATATGGGTTTGGAGCAGCTTGTTACTCTAACCAGTTGGTTGACTGTACTATGCGTCTCACGTTATATCACTCGTATTATCACATCATACTCGACAATAATACTTAACTTACGACAACATAAAATAAAAAATTAGTCACAACTGAAACGAAACCAAAACCTAAGTAAAAGAGATCGTCCTTAGCGATAACACTTCGAAGTTTTAACACATTTGTTGCGAGTCGAATCTATCAGCAGGATCTACTTTGTAGCTGTTCGATTGAGCTAATGCACTACTCGCATTAGTAGACCATTAGGTTGTGGATTACCTACCTCTGAACATTGTAGACGCGTTTTCTCTACCTCAATAAACTTTGGAGGAAAAGCAGTTTTTTTAAAATAAAGTAATTAAAAACTACGCAGAAGTTGCAGGTTTCTTTTTTCTATGGCGTAAAAAAAAATAAAGTAGCAGGCTTCTTTTTGCCACAGCAAAATAAAATCTTGATCTGAAAAAGTAACAATTAATAAAAAAAAGATTTCATCGCGGTAAAAAGTTGCCTATGTCACTTGTAACAGTTCAGAAACAATTTTCAAAATCGGCTCGGGCCGTTTTAGGTTATTTAAATTACAAACCTAAATAAAGCCATACAAAACACTCTATAAACTTTATTCTATGTATAATTTAGCTTAGCTCTGCGCCTGAAATGCTTCGGGCAAGTAGGTGATCCATGTAGCGGCAAATAGAGCGAAGTCAGTGAGGCAGCGCAGCCAACCAGCCGCGCTGTCCTGCGGCTCTGCGCTTCGTGTCACATTATTGACACAAGGATATACCTAGATATGGATATATCTAGCCCTATTTAAAAACAGTACCTATATAGAATTATGTATCCTATTTGTATTATTAGTCTAGACTCGTTGTATATATTTGTTATTTGCCTGCAGTGCTTCGGGCAAGTAAGTGATCCATGTAGCGGCAAATAGTGCGAAGTCAGTGAGGCAGCGCACCCAACCAGCCGCGCTGTCCTGCGGCTCTGTGCTTCGTGTTACATTATTGACACAAGGATGGATATAAGCCCTATTTCAAACAGTATGTAGAGCATCTTCATAATATTAGTATAGACTCGTATAGATTACCCAACTAGCAAAATCAGTACTTCAAGACTAAATCAAGACTACTTTTTTTGTACTTGTACGATACTTGTGGTTTACTACAATGCTGGATTTGGGTACAGTTATAGGAGCATTCTTTTCTTATAAAGATCGTACAATCAACTTATAGAATGTCAGTTATCCCTATAGTACACTTGAGGAAGCGCAATTGCTTCTATAATTATCTGAAACTACACATTTTTAAGTACAACCACACTTGTTAGTATCTGACGTAAGCATCTTACTAAAGCAATTTTGTTTATAATGCTCTAGTAATATACTTAGTTGTTAGTAATTATAAGTACATTTTATAAACTGAAAAAAAAAACAGAATCAGTTTCTTTGGCTGGTTATTGCAGTGAGTTGTAATAAAAGCAAAATATTAAAAATGTAAGTATCCATTTCCTTTTATAATATTAGATATAATTTGTAGTAACTGCATAAGGTAAATAATAATCTCCATACTGCACATATAGTGTGGGAACTCGCCGGGGAAGTCATTTTTGTTGTAAATTTGTACCAAGATTTATTTAATTTTACAACGCGCTTTGCAAAATAGCACTTATAATATTTGTTGTTAAATAATCATTAGAAGATTTTTATGATCATTCGCCATTTTTTTTAAATACTCTGCTTTGAGTATTTTAAAGAACAATTGTTAGTCAATTAGTACTTGTAGTAGTCGCAATCAAGACAACATGCCTCCATATTGAAACAAATTTAGGGTTCCTCATACAATCGGACTACATATGTGATTGATGTAGTATCTTATACGGTTTTTTGATCTTAAAACGCTCTTATTAAGCACTAATGCATTTAAAAGGGTCTCAAAGAAGACTGTTACGAGACAAACTTATAATGATCTTAGCTAAGAGTGTTGTAATATCTTATGTTCTTTTGTTTGATATTAAAACGCTCTTATTAAGCACTAATGCATTTAAAAGAGTCTTAAAGAAGACTGTTACGAGACAAACTTATAATGATCTTAGCTAAGAGTCTTGTAATATCTTATGTTCTTTGGTTTGATATTAAAACGCTTTTATTAAGCACTAATGCATTTAAAAGAGTCTTAAAGAAGACTGTTACGAGACAAACTTATAATGATCTTAGCTAAGAGTGTTGTAATATCTTATGTTCTTTTGTTTGATATTAAAACGCTCTTATTAAGCACTAATGCATTTAAAAGAGTCTTAAAGAAGACTGTTACGAGACAAACTTCGAATTATCTTAGCTAAGAGTGTTATAATATCTTCTTTTCTTACAAAATGCTACTATAAGATTTCAAGACTATTAAATCTTTCTGCAGACAATTATAGGATGCGTATTCCTATAAGTGGTTTATAAGATAAACTTGTAGTCAAACATAAGACTAAGTAATAGAAACAAATGCTCTTGAGAATATACACGCTTGTAAAATGTTATTATAAGTAAAAAGACCTATAATTGTTTTGTAAATAGTTTTGTAGCAAACTATAAGACTGAGATATAAATCCTAAAGCGCTTGAGTATATTCAAGCTTATGTAAGCGTATTATAAGAGAAAAAGTCTACAACAATGCCTTTATAAGAACATTATTAGAGGGGTAGACTTATAATCTATCACTATAGGATTACTTTGCTTGTTGGGTAGCTATTCAACATGTATGCTTAAAAAAATAATAACAAAAAATATCATTTTTCCACATAAAATGACTAGAAAATTCTACTTTTTCAATAGATTCTGTGCAAAGCTTACTTAACTCGTGTGATCGAGCTGAAAATGCAGTGTAACTGAAGTCCGTAGGGAGGGGGGGGGGAGGGTATGTGCATCGAACCAGCTTTTTACCGCAACGATCTATTTCATGTATCATTGATTCATGGGATGGATGGAATAACCGATGTTTCAGATAAATTGCAGTTGTTATAATCAAAATAAATGGTCTGATTGTTTGGCATGAACTCAAATGGTAAACTACTTAAATGAGAATTTGAATTAGTCAATATTTTAAAAATAACTAGAAAAAGAACTTGAGAAATGTGTAATTTCAAAATTACTCCATATCTTTCCCAAGTATTCTAAAAGCCAGCTAACCACAAAGCACCATCTCTGGGAAGCCTACCAATCCACCCGTCAAGCGTGGTGATCATATGGCGAACTGTTGGGGCTAGCGTTGCCAGGCGTCCGGCTTTAGCCGGACATAGTCAGGCTTTTTGATTGCCTGTCCGGCCAAAATAAGCGTCGTCCGGCCTGTCCGGCTTTTGTTAGGCTTTTTAGATTTCAAAATTCGCGCGCATCGAGACCGAATTCGCGATTCGAATTAAGGAATTTAATTTGAATTAAGGAAAGAATTATTGAGACTGATTAATAATAAAGTACTTTTAGACTAATTTGGCATTCGTTTTATTGTAAATTATCAAAAAAGCTTGGTTTTCATTAATTTTCTACATTAACACCAAAAAATCCCCGAAAATGCAAGGTGTCCGGCTTTTTTACCAAAATGTTAGGCCAAAAAAAAATATGATTTTTTACACGAATATTTAAAATTGTTGAAAATGCAGGATGTCCGGCTTTTTGACCCAAATGTTAGGCCAAGCTCACAGCTCTGTCCGGCTTTTCGGTATGAGGACCTGGCAACGCTAGTTGGGGCTGAGACAGTATGAACAAGACGACAGGTCTTGACACTGGCGCTTTCTTGGAAAATATTTTCTTGGCTTCTAGTGTTTCCCCAGCACTATCGAGGCGACCACGTTAAATTTCATCACGTATATTTTTCCTCGTAAGCACTCAGTGAGTTCACAACAGAGTACTATTTTAAAATACTGTCAACGTACAATTTTATGACGCCCCGATCTCGAAGCTACAAACCGTAGGAGGATATTTTCTAGTTTTCTACTCTGTAATACATTGCTGCTTTACTGCCTAAATACAGAGTTATTTAGGAGTCAGTGCTCAAACTGAAATTGCTCAAATAACGAAACTAAACAACTTTTTAATAAAAAAACTTCGTAAGAAAAAAAAGTTTTTCTGAAAAATAAAATACAAAATTCCCAATGTTCGAAATATTGTTCCAAATACAAAATTATCATTATGTTAATTTGAGAAAACAAAAATGTATGTGGGAAAAATCATTTAATTTTGATTTCTGAGAAGCTCTTTTTAAAAAAAAAGGTCTCATTTACAAACCAACCCCTTCAGTTTGAGCACTGCTGTTTCCAAAATAACCATGTACTTATATATAGGTACCTATCTATACATACAGTATAGCTGCTCACACTACTGTAACAGTCGAAGATTACGGATGTGGTTAACCGAAGCGAAGTGAATAGGCTAATCAACTATAGGCTAATGTGTAGAGTAGACCTCCAGCAGTTTCGATTTCAATAGCCCACACCTCACACTCATGTAGCTTATTACACCTTGACACACACTGACTGAAAGTAGGCCATCTTTAGCCCCAGACCTAATTTGGTACTAAGAGAAAAATGTAGAAAACATTCAGCCATAGTTATAAACATTTCGAATTTTAAAATTAAATAATATTTCGATTTAAAATTTTACATATAAATGCCACAAAGTTTGAAATACACACAAAACAAAACGTTTGTTCTGTTCAACCTAAGTATTACACAGATTTCCAGAAAATTGGTTTCCGTATTATAATTCCTGCCTGGCCTGACTGGCCAGTCATAATCATAAAGGACTATCAAATGCCAACAAAACATAGACATCAATAAAAATTAACACGCATTGCACTGAGATGCGCTCACACATAAATCATGCTAAACACTAACAACACATGAAAACCATAGCAGCATCTGAAACAGACACAATTGTTTACATAACTTATTACATTGCCACAACAAAATCTAAACTTTGTTACGTCGTATCTAGATTAAATTCCACGTGTGTGTTTAGCCAGCACATGTGGCGGGCTAACCTAGTTCGCCGCAAGCAGACCTCAGCTGGGGTGACTCAGCACTAAATGCAAACAATAAGACCTAACATATGTTTCTCACGGATCATTGCACTAACTGCCTAGAATTTATACGGGCGTCAAATTGAGAAGAAAAAATAATTTATTACCATCTTTATAATGATTAATCGTGCGAGTTTCGTTAACGTTTGCTAAATTTATTTCAGAAAAGAGTAGCTACGAGCTAGTACCTAAAATGCTGACAATATTTTTTATCAAATTCTGTATTTCATCTAACTGATGTTATCTCTAATATCAACTTGATTTTTACTTGAAGCTATGTTTAAAATAGTTAAAAAAAGTATGGACAAGCTAAGTTGAGCCGTTTAAATATAAGGTTTCTTTTGATTGACGGCAGAAAGAGGTAAGGGATTGAACTTCTCTAGACAGGCAACGATAGCGCAACGATTCCTATCTCGTAGTGTTGTTGACAATATATTTTATGGCTGAGGACGAGGACGACGATCCACCGAGTCCAGAATAAATCAAATAAAATATTTTCCTTTCCTGAGTTCTCACAGGGCTCTCACGGGAGCCCTCGGGATTTTAGGATGCAAATCAAAGTTCAAATGTTAAGCCAATTTCATCTTTATTAACTGAGTAATAAAGATACGAGCAAGGTTCAACTTGATGCTCTTTTGTTATGACTTCTAGACTGGAATTTAATTTTTGAAGGACGAAAAGTTCTATGAAAGTAATCAATTTTCTCCAAGGAACAAAGGTCGAAATATGAAACATACATAATTTGTATTTGTATGGAAAATATTTCTTTTATATTTGACCCTGTTTCTTGCAGACTTTTATGGGTAGAATCACCTGCCTTTAGCTTTGAAATTAATTAAATTATCTTTTGCATGAAAACATACACATTAACTGAAGTGTTTGAGAATATAGCTGTCTTTTTATCCACTGGCAATTTGTTCTACGATATTCTGGTTGCCTCCCGGTGCGTTGCCGCTCACTACATTCAGCAAGTTGACGTAGATCTGCTGCTGCGGAGTGAGGGGCGGCAGCGTGGTGGCCGGCTCCTTGGAGAAGTCAGGAGCCTCTGTCGAGTAGCCTTGCGTGAGGGTAGCCAGTAGGCATAGCGTGGCTAGGAGGAGAAGCAGCTTCTGTGGAAGATATTGTCAAGGTTGTAGGACGAATTTTTACTTGTGACTGATACCATGCTACTATAACAGTACTCGTAGGCATACTAATAGTAATAGACAATATTTTTTAAGAAATTTAATAGATTTCGCCAACCTAAAATTTAAGGTTGAAAATTCAGTGCGCGAACTGTGTCATCGGCTATTTTATAGACAGTAATTTGGCCTGTAACTACCATATACCTATGATAACAAACATCTTTACCAAGGAAAACATATGGAGGTACGGGAAAATAAATTTAATATCCCAACGATGATGCATAGTATAGTACCCAACTGTTGGGTACCTACGTTTAATTTTAACCTAATGGGCGCTTTTCCACTAGACAGCACGTCAACGGCAACGGCGACGGCACGGTACCGTCGACGATATCGTAGGTGAGATAATGTATGAAAATCAATGAAATTATATGACACGCTTTTCCACTTGACGGCACGGCACCGTCACGGCATGTCATCGATTCCCATAGATATTGTCACGTGATCTCGCCGTGCCGTCGCCGTTGCCGTTGACGTAACGTCTAGTGGAAAAGCGCCCATTATTGGTGACAGTTATCTGTTATTTATCACTGCCGGTATGAAATATCGGCCATTGGTGAAAAGTCACATAATGTTAGAGTACTTACAAATAAACGTAATTCCATTTTACACCAGTTGCACAATAGAGATTAGGTCAGAAACTGAGTATTGAAGGTTAGGTATCAGTAGAAAATTAATTGGTACTTATAATAGCCCTATACAAGGTGTAGCGGCATAGGTTTCCTTACAAAATTTACTACTAGATGACTAATTTCATTTGCTCCATGTTTTACTCAACATATTTAATTCAGTAAGTATTTATGAATCTCCTAAGGATTTTTTTATCATGCTACCAGATTCCGTAGGTAATTATATCATGATGACGTCTACGTTAACATTACCGATGTAATCAAATAAGTAGGATCAATTATCAAATCTTTGATTTCACTAGACATCAATATACAAGTTACCTCTCTTAAAAATAACATCCTATAAAATAATCTTTCGCAAAGATTATAAAATGAAACTGAATAATGCGTGATTCAGATATGCATGACTGAATATAGGTACGTTTACATACCTAAACGTCTACATCCACCAATAAGTAGGTACTTACTTACAGGTAGTTCATCACCTCCTACAAATGAAAAAACATTTTCCCACTTTCACCTCAAAAAGAGCACATTTCCCGCCTAAATTCAGTGAGGAAAAGGCCATTTTATTCTTAAGAGAGACCAAGTAGCTTTTTAATTTTATTAAATGAGGCAAAGGTATGTCATTTTTTGACACAACTGGTATCCAAATGGTTTTTTTCTTTTTTTTATTTGGTCTCTTGGGGGTGCGTTCTGAAAATTGATGCAACCTAAAATTTTATTTTGTAGACTATTTTGTTACGTTTTACTGTCTTGTAAAGTATTAAATTTTAATGTTTAAATATATTATTATTGTTGTAATTAATTTGATTTGTATTAAAAAGATAAAATTAATAACATTACATGCTAATTTTACAATAATTTTACGTCTGCTTAATTTATTTTTTAAGTGTTGTTGCAATTTCCGAACGCAACTTTTCCAATAAAAAAGTAATAATGGCATTTTCTCCTAATTTCACACCTCAATATTTTCTCACTGAAAGTGGGAAAAGTTGTATGTATCACACGAGAGCGAATTCATTTACATCTCGTGCTTTGAATCCTTCGGTGAGCTCAGGATACTATTTTTTAATCACTCGCTACGCTCGTGATTCAATTTTAGTATCCTTCGCTACCTCAGGATTCAAAATCAGCACTCGCAGTAAAAACGAACTTCCCTCTCTTGTTGAACAAATAACTATTTTTTAAAGAATAGACGAGGAGCGCAAAAATGAAGTGATGAAATGAAATTGATTACAAAAAGGTTATTTGACCTGATAATACCTTATACCAAAGGCACTTTCACTTGTTACGATATTAAAATTATTTAAATTTGAAGATCAAGGCGAAAACCGTTCCACTTGTGACATGGAAGGGGAAGTAGGTAGAGTCGAGTGGTATTACGTCACAGAATTATTAATTAGAAATGGGCACAAATTTTAAATGGTGTGCGTGTTGTACCTGCTTGCTTTCCTTAAGCTTCTTCTGTGAGAATTTTCATTCGTTTTTTAATCCAAGGGACTTTTCCCAAGGGAAATGTACAGTTCTTGGGTAACTTTTTTCCAGAGGTATTTGGGTAATTTCATAATTATTTCGGAAATGTACTTCACTAACATTATTATTATATTTTTTTAGGTAAGTATTGTATCTTAATTTTTATTCTTTGTCTTTATGTATCTCGCATTGGGCTCAGCAAGCGACAACGTCTCGTCTGTTTCAGATTTGTTTCAAAAGCGTTTTCAGAGAGACGAATTTGTAGACACAAAGGTATTTTCATATGCTCCGTTTTATTTGACACCGCCGTCAATCTTCAACGTAAAGGCATTCAGAAGAAAACGTGTGTTCAGTTTCTAAACTTTGGGAGGTATTTTATTTTTAACCGATGTCATAAAAAGGAAAAAGGTGCTGTTTAGTTTTTTAAATAAAATAAAATAAAAATCAATAGAACAACGTCATCCGTAATGTGATCGGAAAATAAAAGAAATAAAATTATTAATATTAATTAACAAAAATATAAATTAAAAATCGAAGATCACTATGAAACAATCCTTTATAAATAATCCTATATCCGGCCATATAAAGAACAGGAGCTGTATTTTTGAACCGCTCGAATCGAATTCGCATGCGAAAGAGCAACTTTCGCATGGCAATTTGTATGAAAATCGCATGCGAAAGTTGCCCTTTCGTATGCGCATTGGAGTTCGAGTGGTTCAAAAATACGGCTCCTGTACTGTGTAACGGTTCAAGGTGTTCGAACTCGCTGCAACTTTGAAGCATGAAGGCGGTTTTTTATCTTGTTTATTTTTTCGGGCATGTAAAAGATAATACAAATATACACATAGCTTTTCATTAACACTTTTAATGAGGATTTGGATTAAGATCTCATGTTTGCAATGTGCTGATTGTAAAATCAGAAAATGTTTCAACAAATTATAATTATTTTGTGTGAGAATTAAGCTTACTACCTTCAGAACAGTACTGAAGGGTCACACCAATTGAGCGATAGACCAGTCAACCATTTGACTAGACAGCTGATCGTGAAACTTTTTAATTATGTTCAAAACGGTTACAAAATTCAAAAGGTTACTAAGGCCCGTATTTATAATCAGCTCTCAAGAGTGACAGCCAGTTTGAGTTTGTATCAGAAATGACATTCCAGTACAAAATTACCTGTCAAATCCGCACTCAATATTGCTCTCAATCTCGAGATCGCTTTATAAATACGAGCCTAAAAAGTTTTTCTAACGGCTTCCCCTGGCCATGTTTCGCCACAAGTATTATTTTCACAGTCCCATAAAAACATACGGGAACAAAAACGTTATGAAAATGATAGCCTCGTCTTTCGTAGGGTTTAAAAAGAAATGGACCATTAGCTGCCTTTATGCCAAAGCGGGATGTACCTGTTGAATTGATCATAAAAATATGAAAAAAAAATTAATACTTTTTTTCTCATAGGAATTACATTTTAAAAGCTGTCATTAATTAGGTACTGCTTCAAAGTTTAGCACGGAATGTTGATTTTACATTTGAAAACCACAAAAAAAAAAACCTGAAATTTATGTAAGCCTATGTGAGGTTTATAGTTTGGTATGATCACAGAATATAATTGTGTATAATACAATTTCTTCAAAGCAATTTATTAAATTCAATAGGGTTTGCTTGATTGTTCTCCTATTTCAAGAATATTTAATTAAGTATAGAGCATTGGATGCATTTTCTTTACGTCAAACAGTGTGACATCACTTTGCTTTCACGTAAAATTTGAATACGATATGACGTAAATCAAATTTCAAAATGAACCAAAGAATAACTCCCGTAGAAATGTAACTGAGAGAATAAAATCTTGTTTTAACTGCAATCAGAGAGATCTCTACGACACATGAAACGAGTCGCGTAAAATTGTGCGCAGGCTCATTATAAAGTGCCGGTACTGTCGGCTATTACGCCAGCATAGGATACCATCAAACGCATTTCATGAGGACATAGTCTTTGGATAAATGAAACAAGCCTTGCCTTCTTATTGTAACCTACTTATTACTTATTTTATTTTTAATATTTTTTGTTGAGTCTAGAAAGTAAATTGAAAGTGCATAACTTTCTTAATTTTACACCGCTACGGATTTACATTAAAACCACGTAGATCAAAACCTACTTCCACTAACATTGTGTCCATGGCTTTACCATGATAAGATCCCTTATGCATCAGATGAAATTGAAACATTACGACCACTTAAGTAATTACGTACTAGATAACGGAATAGGTACAACTCTGAGAACTAGTTATAAATCTAGAGACATCACTGCTGAAAAGACGCAGGAAAACAATAAACCAGAAACTAATGACCATGCTCATCACGCTTGGCAGGTACATTTACTAGGAAGGTTGCCCGATGCCCGCTTGTTCTATGTAAGACGTTTAATCGTACGGTACCACATGATTAAATCAACTTTTGGTTATTCAGTCAAAGGTTAAATACTTGGCTCCCACACTGGATTTTCTTTAAATTCCTACAACGAGTACCACAATCATTCATTTATTCAATAGTATCTTGTCTTAGGCTCGTATTTATAAAGCGATCTCAAGATTGAGAGCAATATTGAGTGCGGATTTGACAGGTAATTTTGTACTGAAATGACATTTCTGATACGAATTCAAACCAGCTGCCACTCTTGAGAGCTGATTATAAATACGGGCCTTATTGTCCCACTGATAGCATCGAAATTAAAAAATAATTAACCACATAAAGCAACTAAGCCACTTCGTAATAAATCCTAACCACAGAATATGTAATAGTACTAGAACCTAACGTAGTCTGTATTGATAAAACACGAACTAGACTAGAAATTATATCCGTAGCTCGGTCTCGTACGATCACTGAGGGACACACTGATCTCGCAGTGTTGACACTACAGTCCCCTCTTATGGGGGTAGTTTATAGTTACTACACTACTGGCGTTTAGCCAGCATAATATTACTGCAGATTTTGTCAGGAAACAACTTTAATTTTGTTTAAAAAATTGTATCAGGGGAAATCGAACAGCAACCGAAATTATATTCTGAGTAGGAGGATTTTGTGTTACACCAATTTTGCCAACAAAAAATATATTATCAACATCAAAAGACAAGCTTTGTTAATATTTTTTATACTAAACCTGTTCGGAAAGCTCATCGTTGTCACTGCCTTTTTATTTCTTGAAATACGAATAGTCCCCCGAGATATCTAACACTTCTTGAAACACGAGATATCCCCTGAGATGGAATATGTTTCATAAAATTAAAAGGACTTTTGATAAAATTTTACTATGAAAAAGCTTGTCTCTATAGTGTTAAAGGCACTTTAGCCTTTCTGATGAAAGTGAGAGAAAACAAAACGCATTGGTTCGTCTCGTTTGTTTACAACTGTTTCGTCTTCTGTTCAACTCATCAGATACGGAAGTGTCAGTATGACAGTTGGTTTGCAGGTGCTTCGCTCTTGTGAGCTTAGCTTGTTTGGATCGGAACGGAATCCAACTCTTTAAGAGTAGCCGGTTAGGCACAATCTCCGCAGAGTGGTCCTCCCCACATCTCTCTATTGTACTGAAGTCGCACCAAAGAACGAAAAAAAGTAAAATACTCGTAGTCTTACCGCTACGCCGTAGGCAAAACACGCGTAGGTAGGCCGCTACGAAACATTCGTAGCCACTTTCGTAGCCACCCTACTTGCACGATAAAATTGTAAATATTTTGAGCTCAAGCCAGGTCGTAGCCGTCTTTATACCTATCTGTAAACTGTTTACAACTGACGATACGGCCATTCTGCATTTACAGCCCTTTTAGTGTCTGTAATGTTGAAACACAATGAAGGCTCTATTTCGTGCTGTAAAATTAAAAACTGGTTTTTGGGAGAAAGCGGTCTGCACACGAAGTGATTTGTGATTTTGTGGAGGCTAGATTGTAGAAAAGCGTAAAAGATAACTTCTATTTGAACTGAGTATTCAGCGTTAGATAAAATAAAAGGCACACAAAAGTTCTCATTTGTATTTAAGTTTATTGTTTTGTGAGAGTTTGGATACTTGATGATCAAAACCTGTGGGATCGTTTAAAAAGACTGGAAATTTTGGTTTATGTTTATAGGATAAACAAAGATTTTCTTTCAAAATATTCTGATACTAAATTGAATTAAATGCCTAGTAAATAAAAGCTAAGTAATCCTTATAAAAATTGCATTTGAATGACAATATAAATAATTATTCAATATTCAAAGAACATTATTACTAGATCACCATCAAATAAGTAACTTAGCAATAGCCGCAAAAAATAAGCTACTCGTAGCATCCGCGAGCACCAAAAGCTATCACATAAACCTCATAAACCCATTGCCCGACATAATCCACAAACGCGCTCCACAAAAAGGCAAAACAAAAGTTGGAGCTTGAGGGACTTCTGCGAAAAAGTTTTGGTGGGCGGAGCTTGTCCGCGCATGCGCAGTGCGCGCCGCGAAGACATGGTGCGGAGGCTTCCTCGACAGCGGCCGACCCTGCAGCAGCAGTCGCCGCGTGACCCCCGTACTGTCCACACGACCCGACAGACGCATGCTAAACGACACGAAAATAAAAAAAATAAACAAAGCCAGTGACATAGAAACTAATAAACTTCTCTCCTGTGTGGATTGAAGTGCACAGTCCCGCAAAGTTTTGAACTTTCCAAAAGTTTTCCGAAGTAAGAAAAGTTGTTTGCGCCGATAAGAATTCGTCTCTTGTTGCCAATATGTATTGTTAACAAGTTTTTTAATCAGCAAATTCTTTAAAAAGTTTTTAAGGAAATCGAAAAGTTTTTCAAACAGCGTGTCGGTACGAAAAATATCAAGTTAAACAATATTTGATAAGTTATTGATGCATGTTTTACTTTCATGCCTTCAATTTATTAAATGTACATTTTTAATTCAAAATTATTACCGCAGTTAAAAATGAAAAATAATAACCGAAATTGTTAACCAACTTTTACAAAGTTAGTCTTCCATAATAATAATCTTCCTGCAAAGTTCGAAATGATTATCATGAATGACATTTAATAATAGCTATTTCTCACACAATAGAAAATTACCCATGAAACCCCATAAGCTCGCTAATGTTGCCGCCAAATCGAATACTCATTAACTATAAATAGGCTTACTCGCTAAATAAGCAAGTTCGTGTAATTTTCGTTCTATTCACAAGCAAAAACGAGCCCTTTCAGGCGAAAACTGCGGGTAACATCGTAACCAACCCTTCCAATGACCACTAAAATATGACGTCAGCAAAGGGTTGACGTCATCTCATTTCGGCGACGAAGGTACAATACTACAACAATTTTTGTTACATATTCAAACAATTAGGTATGTCAAACAATCATCATATTTGACGACATAAGGCTGAACGTCATAATTTTATTATTGACATAATAATATTTTTATGACCACCTTAGTTGTATCAACAATAAAAGTTGCTGAATTGTACTTAGGTACACAGCAGACATGAATAATTCTTAAAAAAGAACATAATTTTTGAAAATACAAAAAGAAAACTTCATTTACATAGTATAATTTGAAAATTGACGAATGTATCAATAAGTAAACAATTCATATTCGAATTCGTACTTCAATAACAATTCATTTACATATCGGTATGCCAAAATAATGCCAATTTCCTGCATTAATCATTTTTATTGTGCAAACATTCTATTCCTACGAGAATGTGTGTGTTTTATTGCTATTTTCTATCGGTATTCAAACATAAATTTCCTGTAGCAAAAGGTATTTTTTTTTTTACCTATATTGCTTAAATTAAGTTGAACGTTCAAAAACTTTCAAATATTTTTGCCGTCTAATTCAAAATCAAGAAAAAAAAAACTGTGATCAAAAATATGTTTCCTATTTCGTAGCAAAACAAATAATGCCACGAACACGGGCATTCCTACTAAAGCCTTATAAAATACAATACAAAATGTTCCCTATTAGAAGCTGCTAAACAGAAGCAAACATATTCTCAGTATGTAAATGTTATGAAGAAGAAGAATGTTATACATACATTCATGTGAAGTTATGTCTTTTTTTAAACGTTCTCAAGGCCACAAGGTAAACATATAGGTGCTAATCCCAACGGATGACCTGCATGTAAAAAATAAGATATCAACTATTTCGCTAGGTTGGGTATAGGCAAGATATGCAGTAGCTCAGTTGGCAGAGCGATGAACTAGCATTCCCAAAGTCGCAGGTTTAAGCCTTGTCCGCGCCAAATTTTTGATTTATTCATATTCAAGAAATAAAATAGCACTATAAGTGCAAAAATTCCTTAAGAAATTTTATACATTCACATGTAGGTTGTGTCTTCGTTCTTAAGCCCACAAGGTGAGCAGGTTGAGCACAAGTAGGCGCTAATCCTCAAACAAACGACCGACGGATCACCCGCATGTGAACTAGGTATGAAGCGATTTCCTTATAAAGTGCTGATCCGTGATTAGGTTCTGAAGCGCAAGTTTAGTAAAACCGCAGAAAACGTAAGGAACAGTAGAACTAGACTAGAACTTCATTATCCAAGTGATTATAAACTCGTCAAGTCCCCAAAGTGTTTCTCTGAGGGATAAAATACGCAACGAATTAATTCCCTGAAAAACCAGATTTGACGATATTTAAATTGTTTCACCCTGTTACTAAATGGGATTGGTTGCCTTTGCTATCAGAAACAAGATTCAAAAAGCCCCGAACACCAGGTTCAGTGACGAGAAAGGCTTATGGTCAGCTGAAAATTGATATAGGCTGATGATAAGGATACGCTTGCTACTCACCTTTTAGTTTTCACATACATATCTGTAGGTATCCCTGATGGGGTAGGCAGAAAGTAAACGACTTAAACAAATCACTAGTTTTCACAACACAACAATTTTATATAAGGTCAGTTTCAGTATATATTTTCTTTGAAGGGAAGTTATCTACTGTTGAACGGTGGTAAAATGTTCGCGTGGGCTTGAAGCTGCCTTTCACAAGTTTTATCTAGATGCAAAGCGCCGCTTTCAACCTGCAAATGAAAAGGTGGGAAAATTGGCTATGTGTTTTTGAAAAACAAAAACCAAATCCGTGTTCAGCTTCGTAATGGTTTGCCGACATCCGCATTTCCATTACACAT
The DNA here is from genome assembly GCA_029255725.1 of Scrobipalpa atriplicella. Classification (NCBI taxonomy): domain Eukaryota; kingdom Metazoa; phylum Arthropoda; class Insecta; order Lepidoptera; family Gelechiidae; genus Scrobipalpa; species Scrobipalpa atriplicella. The sequence continues at coordinate 42,801 of JARACY010001196.1, read as the reverse complement.
ACAGTTGCACATTTGTATGGTTTTTAAAATTATGACGACACGTGTTTTAAATTCCTGCCTTATATCTACTGTAATTACCTGGATCAAAGCTAGTGCTGTAAAATCTTGGGTAGAAAGTGATTTCGAAAAGATTCACACTGCACCTAAAAGTAGTTCAATCATAGTCTCAAGAGATGCGTGTGTAGGCGTTTCTAAAGGTGAGGTAAAGAGTGAACTTGGACCCCGTAATCTATCGCTCGTTTGTCAGGGAGCTTACCGCACCTTGTGGGTTATCTGCAGTCTGTCCTCAAAGAGACATTCTACCACTGAATGCGAAATAATGTTTGTTGATTGTGCCATTTTATCAAAACCTTGTGAGAATTGTTTGATACTTAAGTATGTAGTTTGTAATGATTTTGAACAAACGAAAGGTTTATCTTTATCGAAAATAAATGTATTGTAGGTAGGTACTTGATAAACGGAAAAGGAAAATGTGCATGTGTAACATGGATCTCCATGATTCTATGCTCGTTTGTCAGGGACCTTACAGCACCTCACGGACTATTTCCAGGCCGCCCTCAATGCGACATAATCTTCACATGAATGCGAAATAATGAAACATTTAGATTTCTGGGTCAAAATTTTATCAGTTTGAAGATTCATCTCAAATCAAAAACTTATTTTAGTGGTAACAAGAATCTAAATTTCACTGGTTTTTTTCCCAGATAAATGTAAAAAGAAATGGAATAATTAAGTATTTTCAAACTTGGAGCTCTATGAAACACGTGTATCTAAACAGTGAGGTAACACATGATCGTATGTTAGCATGCTTAAAACACCTTGCGGCCACTTTGCAGGCATTGCATTGTGGAAATATCAGGCATATTTGACTATGCTACGTCATCGAATCTGAAATATTATGTTGAGGAAGCTTCAGTATTAAAGCCTATTCTACAGAGCATTTGACACAACTCTATATTTATTAATTATTTTTATTTAAGTAGACCCTCAAAAACAAAACGTAATAAATAAGTAAATGTGAAATCTTATTTTTTTCATGTTAATTGAAATAAAGCAAGCAAAACTTATCCTTAAAGTTTATCCGATCTGGATATAATTCTTGTTAAAGGTCCCTGTTTATTTAGGTTTTTGGGGATCTCATAAAATTGGTAATTTCTAGTCCATACAGCTACCTTTTGTAATTATGCATGACCTCAGTGTCGGGAAGAATTACTCTCAGTTCAAAGAGCCGCAGTTCCTATGAATATTTCCCTTTATGAGCAAATGTCTATAATTTTCGGGGATATTGGACTATATTATTCAACTAGTTTATATTCATCATTCTCTAAAGACCTAGATAATCTATAGAACAAAGAATAGGAGTTATGTTTCAAATCAAACATTTCCAAACTTTATAAGTATTTAAGTTTTAAGACAGCTTTTGTTATAGGTTGGATTTAAAATCATAAATTTTATTTGACGCGTAAAGATAAATCAACGAAAATGTATTTTTTGAATGTTGAAGGATTTTTAGCAAAGTAGGTATATTGAATTAAATCAGTTATGCAAATAGATCTTAATTAAATTTAGCAGTGATAATTTTGGTAAAAATTTTTAGTTTGAAAAGATAATATCTTTTGTTACCCCCAAAAACTCAATTTAAGCATTTTAGAATAGGTTCTCAAATTAACATAACCGCTTCTAAAACTCGAACTAATACTATTTTTATTACAATAGAAATTAATTTTACTGGAATGGTTTAAATGGAAATTTTAATGCGAATTTAAGTAACGAGAACAATAAGCCAAACCTATCAGAGTTGTCTACGTAGAAATACCGAGTAAATTTATTAGTTTCCAGTCAGTTGTCGAAGTATAGGAGATAAGTGTCATTCCATGGAAGTTGTTTCTGATAAGACGCAACTTCGAACGCGATCTGCAGATTGCGTCTTTTGCCATAGAAGAAGTAAAAATAGCAGTAGAACGTCTGAATGTACATATCAGTCCTCCGACCTAATTTTGATACTATTTAATGAGGAATAATTTGCGCAGTACTTGTTTCCCTTAGTGATAATACCAATTTTATGTTATCTTGATTTGTAGGATCATTTATCTAATACAATAATCTAACAATATTTAATTGTAAATGCATGCGTAATATAATAAACATGTTGATTTTATGTAAACATTGCGATACCCTACCAGGGTCATGTACTATACCTACTAACTCAAACATTTGACCAGCTATTGTAAATGAAGTATGTGAATGCAATAAATAAATATGAATATGAATATGAATATATGGTGCACTCTCTATTTCTTCAATATCTCGACAGTATGAATTAGAAATATCAAATGAATTATTTTACGTATCTACGTGCTTGTAAAAGCAACCAGCCTGCCTTCAGAACCCTTATCAAACTACAAAAATTAAGCTACTGCTACCAGATTGAGAGCCTATAAACAGAGTCACAGGTAAGTACATATTTATCAGTCACGAGGACTAAGCAGTAATGAATGTTTGTTTTAGGAACCTAAAGAGAGCGCGTAATAATTATTTCAAGTTTACTGCCGAGAGGTCCTACTGCCGCATTTACTTCTACTGTGCCTTTGTTAACTTTTCCTTTCCCATTATTCTACCAGCCTTGTTTTGCCGAAACAATGTCTTACAAAAATTGCCGCACTTTTTACATTGTTCCTTTCAATAGCTAAAAAAATTACGCCATTCACGCTTCTATTTAACTTCATAAGCGGATATTATCATGCAAGGTTTCTAAAGGTAGAAGCATTGTCAAATTTCCCTTTGAACGTAGAACCTTTGAAAATTTCAGGCACCCTTTCTCGCTCTATTTAAGCACTTAATTAACAAAAAATGCTACCATAATGTTGCTTTGACAAATTTAAACAAGAAGCTTCTGCTTTTAACAAGCCCCTTAACTAGATTGAGCGTCTTCATGACATTTTTTAAAACTCCGTCTTTTCAGTGAGCGAGTAACACAGGATGTCTTGGAACTCTTGAATAATACCAATAAATTATACGTTTTTTTATGAAAGCACTTAAACTTTAAACAAATTTTGGAAAATCCGAAAATAATTGGACTCATTTGTTTACGAAAAATTGATATTGTGTGTACGTAGGTAAAATCTTTAACATGATCCTCGACAGGAAATTTTCTACATAATGGAAAAATCTGTTTTAAAATTCGTTTCATGATTTCGCAGGATTATCAGTCGCCCGATAATCACGCAAAATTTTATACAAACTAGCCTTTAGTTTCTTTTAAGATCTTAAAGATTTTCTGGCAGCCCTGTATAAAACGAAGGTTGTTATAGTTTTAAAGCGACTTGTTTGCGATGTAAATTTGTTTGCTGTTGTGTAGTTTAGCGTGCTCCCCGCGGCCATTATTGGCGTTTGCGACAGCGATATTCTTGCAGACGCTTCGGCAAATGTGTCTGCCTGCATACAGCCGCAGGGAATTCACTATTTTATTTCAAAATCGGCGTTTTAGCTTGGCGGTGTTTGTTCTTGTCAAACTTGTTCCTTGATTGCTTTTGTATTGCCTATAAAAAAACCACGGGAAAATTATTACGCTCCGGCGGATGAAACACTGGTCTTAAAGTTGTAATCATAATTCACGTTAACAGCGTTAGAAATACACAGATTATTTATAGTTAAAGGTATTTTGCAACTATTGGTAATCATATACTAAACGTTTAAAAATTCGGCTTCAGGAAGGGTAAAAGCGAATTTTGACCCTGTATACAGCTTGTAGTCAGCAAGCAGCCCCCGGCGGTAGAGCGTCGGATCCGGTTGACAGTATCGCAGTTTGATTCCATTGTTTCTCCCGTCGACCTACGACGCACACCGTCTTTTAGAATATCTGCTCTATTCCATGGCTCTACGTAGGTACCAAAATTTATTTTAATTTCAAAAGAGATTGTGTGGAGTTGTGTATCGTATGGAAGTAATGAAAGAGAAGCACAAAGAATTTAATAAAACCAAATTATTGAGCATCTATTTGTTCTTGAACAGAATAGGTAACTATGTTTTAAGAACAAGACAAATTCTATTCTTTCCGTGAAATACATTGTCAACTATATTGAATTTTTGGCATTGTACCTTCTCCACTATGCGGCATAATGTTTCTGATGTAGGAACCTTCTTTGAGCGTGTTCCGCTTACTAACTTAATATGGAAATAATTCAGTTACCTACTCGTGAATGTGTAGGCTGCCATTATTGAATGATATTCTCGTATGGCTACCGTACATACGTTTGATTGAAATACATTACCCTTATGCTTGAACAATTGATTCAAAGTAGCTATTTGAAGTATTTAATAATAACCTGACGGGAATAGGATTATTCTGAAACAGCTTTGTTACTTGCAGGAGACGAATTCTTATCTCAAAATTGGTTTAGTTTAGAGATTGACTAAAAATAAACGTGTAATAAACGTATCAACAAACAGTGTAATCACCGAACATGCACGAGTTTGGGTTCGGCTGAACGTATAGACCGCAAAGACTTAAAACCAAGCAAAATGATGGCCCAACACTTGACGAGCATGTTCGAGCAGCTCGGGAACTTTACCAAGAATAACCTGACGCAGAACAGCAAGCTGAAGGAGCCGAAGACCAGTCAAGGGAACCACGTTTGTCCAGTCGCGGGTACCCAGCAGTCCTCGCCGCACAAACAGCCCCCCGCGCCGCTGAAGAAGCCCTACAAGTTGAGGAATGTGGCCTCCAAGGCAGAGTCCTACGACACGCTATACGCCAACAGCACTATAGTAAGTTTAGTTTGATTTATTACTTTTAATCTTTATGAGACTACATTTTATAATTGAACATTGTCTATTCGCACTAAAATTTACAACCAACCAAAATATCAGTTACTTTCTACTTTATAAAGGTGCTCTCTTTGACATACAATTTATATGAAAGCAACATATTTTGTGCTTTTCCATTTTTCCACATGATCGTATTTAGTGAATGTGGTTCCTTTTATCGACAACTGCTGTCAGAAAATACCGCATTGATTCAATGAAATAAATAAATTCAATGAAATATTAATTTTTAAAGAATCGACCATTTTGAACGATATTCTCGTCAAGAAGTATTGATTCGATGATTTTTTTTTTTAATTCAGCGCAATTTGGAGTGCTTTTGTTGGATCGCTCTCGTTTACCATTGTTTTTAGGATTCCGTACCCAAAGGGTAAAAAACGGGACCCTATTGCTGAGACTTCGCTATCTGTCTGGTCTGTCCGTCCGTCCATCCTTCTGTCACCAGGCTGTTTCTCATGAACCGTGATAGTTATATAGTTGAAATTTTCACAGGTGATGTATTTCTATTGCCGTTATAACAACAAATATCAAAAACCGGCCAAGTGCGAGTCGGACGACAGATATGATTTTGTTTCCATTTTTATAAATGATAGTACGGAACCCTTCGTGTGCGAGTCCAACTCGCACTTGGCCGGTTTTTAAATAAGCCAAGTAATATTACCGTGAATTCTCCTGATATTTTATGAAAGAAAATTTTAAAGCACTTCATTCGTTTTATTCCGATCTGCGTATATTCATGCGAATTCGAAGCGGCTTCCCGCGAAGCGCTATTTATGAAAAATATAAGCTCTGAAAAATTTACATTCCTTTCGCATCAATGCACATTGTTCAGAGAATATGAAACAGCAGAAATGAAGAACAAAGTTTAACACTGTCCAGTGGCAAATACGAGGGATCTCGTGCGTAAGAACGAACGATTAGTGAAAAATAAACTTACCGAAATACGTTTTTAAGCTCAAGCAAGGGACACGGGTAAAGACCTATTGTGTATCTGTCCATGTGATTAAAATTAAATAAGCATTTAATTATTTAACTTCAATAACTTTGAACTGAATTGACATTCTAAGGCTCGTATTTATAAAGCGATCTCATGTTTGAGAGCGATATTAAGTACAGATTTGACAGGTCGTTTTGTACTGAAGTGATATTTCTGATACGAACTCAAACTCGCTGTCACTCTTGAGAGCTGATTATAAATACGGGCCTAGGTCTCATCAAATCTTAGCTGATAATTATTTACACGCGTCATCCAAAAAAGGACAATGACGTAACTCATGATATTCTTGTTGTGAGTATGTCAATTTTGAAATACACAGGGCAGAATTCTTACTTAGCGTGATTATCTGTGACTGCCATCTATTGGATCCTCGTGGCTATTAGAATATTAGCATGGGATGAGAAATCTAATATTTTTGAATGTAACGACTTTCGAATGTAAACCTTTATTTAACTACAATTTTTGTAAATATGTGAACTCTTAGGCTCGTATTTAAAAAGCGATCTCAAGATTGAGTGCAATATGAAGTATGGACTTGACATGTCGTTTTGTACTGAAATTACGTTTCTGATACGAGCTCAAACTCGCTGTCACTCTTGAGAGCTGATTATAAATATGGGCCTTAACTATCGGTATTCTCTATGATTCATAATGTAGCAGCAGTGATGTAATAATATGACGTGGTAAATGAGAGTTTACTTTTAGACCGATAGCTTATCAAAGTGATATGAGTCCTACACGAGTTTTGATTTAGTGCTCTATGATGTAAATAAATAGGTGGACATGATGAATGTTGAGTATCATATTGTCCTAACCTATACTGTAGGGGTTCGGTATAGATTGGTCTCAACATGTGAGGGAATCGTGGATACATGCGCATTTCCGACGATTTTTTTCCTGATTGTTTATTTTGAGCGGCCTGCTATGTGATGTACATATTCAAACCAAATGTAATATTGTCAAACATTGTGATAGAGAGGGGCCCAGGAGTATACCGTTAGCACACTGGCCCCTTATTTAAACCCAACAATAAAAAAAACTACCTATACACATTTCCTCAATCCTATTAATAATTCGTAGTTTGGGTTTGGAGACCTTTTTTATCTTGACACATTCACGGAGAAAGAGTTAAAAGATGATGAAGGTATCAATGCTTTTCTTTTTTTGCAATCTAAGACATATTTTTTGTCTTAGGGTATTGATGCTACTATAAGTCTACCCCAATGTCTTGAGAAAACAAATGACATTCTCATGTCGTATTACCCTCATCCCAATAACGTGTTGACCTGACCCTCGGTCATTCGCAGTCATAAAACAACACCCCGTATTTTCCTTGCGAGACACTCACCTTTTTGTCTCGTCTTATAAATACATCAGGGAATTTGTCACTGTTTTCCTCATTGTGGGAAACGAGTGACTTTTCTTCTCACGTGTAGAACTGAAGCACGGTCACTGGTGATTTTCCCACTAGTGAATTTTCAAGCACTGTATTTTTGTCACATCGGAATAATTATTAGTGATTGCAAGTTTTTTTTTTTCAGAAATGCGTTAGTATCTTGGCAATGATTTAAGATAAAAAAAATATCTATGTTCGTAAATTCAAAGCTAAGTCATAATCATGAGAAGTCAACAGCAGCCTGTATTGTTCTGTATTTCTTGCGAAAGTGTTTCTCTTACAAGTGTGCTTTAATTATCAGAAAAGACAGAAAACATATGCTAAAAGTATATCAATACATTAAAAATATAGATCAAGATCTTGCTACCGTTGTACAAACTTTCCTTGATTCGGAGTTAGATGCCGCTGTGTGAATGTTCAGGAATATTTTTTATTAATTCACAGTGTGCAACGGGTGAATTTAAATGCTTCACTGAAACAATGAGTTAATTCCGGGTTGAAACAAAATAATTGTTTCAATGCAAACATAATTACTCGCCGGTAATTTATTTTTTCTTAATTAATGATTGGTTGTATTAATTTATACCATTGCCTGCAAACAGCTTTGGAATATTTTATACACAATTGAATTGTTTGAAAGATTAACGGGAACAAAGTTAATCAATGTTTAACAAAATTAATACTTAAATTATTATGTTTGCTAAGTCCGTAAAAATTACATTTCCAAAATTTTTATTATTTAGTCATGCATCCAACACATTTTATTTTGACTTTGTTTCTTGGAGAAGGTTGCTTATTATCATTATCAATAACACGAGTAGGTTTATCATCCAACCCATCAGTAATCTAAATGTGACTATGAAATATATTATTTGTCAAAATGTTATATTGCACGTTAATGAAACTACACGTGATACAACATTTAATATAAGAGAATAGTGTTTTGTTCTCTAGTGTTTAGTTGATATTTTCAAGAAACTAGATAAATATCAACGCCGAGCCAAAGATAAATCTTTTTGTTCTACAACATAAAGGCTTCAGCGGGACAAGAAGCCGCATTGTTGTACTGAGTTCTTGCTGGGAATATCACACTAGTGTCAACAAATTACTTAATTGTTTTTGATTTAGTTTCATTCCTAGCTGCATTACTTATGAACCTGAAAAATAGTCTACTTGTCCCTGTAGCATGAAGCCGCTATATATATCGCATCTATCTGTCAAATTTCTATACAATTTCTCAGATAGATGGGATAAAAACATAACAGTCGGGTAAAAAGAACTATAGTCGGGTAAATAGAACTATCGCGGCCTTATCGCTGATGTATGCTAAAGGGGCTGCTCGGTATGGCATAGCATTTTTTCTCTTTAAACGTTGATCACTTTCATGAGTAGTAAAAAAACACACACTCTTAAAATAATTGCACTTTAAAAAAATAGAGGTAGAAAGTTAATCGGTACTTAAAACTGCGGCGTGTTTTTAGATACTATGCTGCAGAATATGAACCAGATATCGATACACAATGTTAGAGGTTGCTTTACACATATAGACAGGAATTTCGGGGAATGCATACGAGCCATAAGGGATTTGATCACTGACCTAGGGGTTAAAGCTAGAAACATAGGATAGGAGCTGATCGGTGCATAAACTGTATTGGAATATTCTGCTGGATTTGGTAATCGCTTCGTTGCTTTATGATATAGCAAATCTTTATTTTATCTGGTAAAATCCACTTTATTGTAATAGGCAGGTGTTTTATCATGAGCCCTAAATAGGCGTGTTGACTGGGTGGCTAAAAAAAATCAAAACGTTTATACTTAAAACTGATGGCTAAAATAATTGTGGATCTCATTCATCATTTTACCAAAGCGTGACGTCATAACTCGGTATTTTCATACAAAAAAAAGCGTTTTTGAGATTTCATAAAAAGTTGCTGATTTGACTAGTATAGCGCGATGAAACGTGACCTCCTGAAAGTACAAGAGGTAGTGCCATATCCACTAAACTATCGTTAGGTAATAATAATACTTACAAAAAATCTGAAAACCTAAAAACCCAGGTTATATTAGCCTCTAATTTATCCTTTGAGCGCAGCCAGAAATACGTGAGTTTATTTTCCAAATCGCCTTACAGTTTGTTGCCGGCAAGTCAGAGGTCAGTAAGTTTTCAGAGTTCCCCACTTCGCACCTTCCACCGTGTTGTGGGATTAACAGAAGAGGCTTTATTCCACATCGTCCGTAATCTGAGGATTACTGAATAGTTCTGAGTGGCTAGGCTGTGGATGGGTGGCCAATAATGCTAAGGAATGAACATTGAATTTCTTTAGATTTCTTTGCGTTGCGGGCATAATGCTTTTCATTATTGTGTAAAGAAAATTATTTCTGATGTCAAAAAATATCTAGATTAATGTGTAAAGGACAACATACCATGTCTGCTGACGTAACAGACATATTTATTACTACGTCTGTTCGGCAATCTGTATCTATTATTTATGTTAGGAATAAGAATAACATGACCTTAACAAAACACGATCGGAATCATAAACAACATACAATCCGATAAGACATGTCACTTTGAACAAGTTAAATTTATATCGATTATGATCCAACGAAATTATACAATGAGATTGGTATGATTAAAAAGATTGCGTCATTTTAGAAAAATGTTTATACATTACATTACTTATAAACATGTTTTTAGGGTTCCATAATTATCATAGCTAACTCTTGAATAGTTCATAAATATACCTGTTTGTATTTCTAAAGCCTTAAGCCTATACTACACAAATGCCGGCGGCACAAGCTGCAGAAACGAGCTGTGCGCACAAAACTCAACCTTAACTCCATATTTAACCTAAGCCCGGCGGCAAGGCCAGCGGCACTGTGTGTAGGCAGCTTTATAGCTATTATAAAATATTGTGTACTAATCCAGTTGAAGACAACTCAATATAAGAGGATTACGTGCAACTGTATAATTGACGCTTAAGATTAGATGACAAGCTTAATTGCCTTTGTGATACAAAGTTTCATTACTCCATTCATTTAGAAGGCGTCGTAAAAGTGAACTAAGCTACGTCGACAAATTTGTCTGCCAAGCGTGGTCTTCTTCATCCTTTGCCTAGTTTTGTCCCAGACTTATGCTGGGGTCCGCTTTCCGACTTTTACTACTCCATTTTCCCTGGTCTTTGACATCCGCTGGTGTAAGATTCTTCTGTTCCATATTCGCTTTCACAACGTCTAGCCAGCGCTTCTTCGATCTGCTGCGCTATCTAGGACCTTGGACGTAGTCAAGCGTGGTAAGTATGGAAATACGCCCCTACTGGCCCAGTTCACTGGTTGGACTGAGCATTGTAGAAAAGTTAAAACAAAGGTATTTTATTTCTTCACTGGGCAAGGTGACACTAAGTTTGTGAAGTTAGAATTGATTCAATGCAAGTTAAAGTGTCTTTACGGGCCTTGGGATTTACTAGTGTAAAGTTGCAGACTTTAGTCGATAGTTAAGGCACTTACCTAAGGAAACATACCTATAAAACTGAACAACTTTCCCCGATGTCGACATATAAGTATATAAAAAAGAAATTGGCCCTCTCACACAAAATGCTGTCAGCGGCTAGAGTAATTTTGTATGGGAGAGCCAATATTTATTGTCATATTTCGACATAATATATGTGTCTGGGAAAGTCGTTCAGTTTCATGGGTAGATTCACAGTTTCACAGCTTGATACCTATTGTATTTTTTTTTTATTAGAAATGGGTTTTAATTTATACAAATAGTGCTTAACCTGAGTTAGGTGGAGGCTTCATCCGGATGTTTCATAAGCGGCTAATCCACTGGAAGGCAAGTCTATTGGGGCAGCATTAGAACAACTTTGTAATTGCTGTCTTAGATTAGAACTAGCTTCATCAAATAGCCTTTAGAGGTTTTAGTTCTTAAGTTGTAGAGAACTTTGCCGATAGAGAGCTTGTTATTTTAGGTTTTTTTAAGTGAATAAGTAAAACAAATATGGTTTCTAAACAGTTGCGGAACAGCTCAATTTTATATTTATTAGTGTAGCAGTATTTTATTTAAGATTATCAAAGAATAGTAGCGTAATAGGAAACAGATGTACAAATCCGCTTAAAAGAAGATTTTAATGCAAGTTTGTTATCGGCGAATTAGTTTGTAGCTTTTAAAAGCTGTTCAAAGGAGTTGTTTTTGTGTTCGCCTTAATGGAAATACATTTCTATTGAATTTAAATCCTTTGTTTACGTAAAAACAACAATTTAGTATTGAATTCAGGATTGTGGGAATATGGAAAAACAATTGTAGCAAAACAATCCTCCTCGAAGCTTTTTTTCTTGGGTAGTAAATATTGCTCAGTAAAAACATACAAAAAATACATAGACGTAAGCAAACACAAAAAATTTCTTTTATAAAATGAGTATGAAACCTTCAAGTTAGCGAGGTGATTTCTAGTGGTTACCTATTATTTGGGTACCGTAATTACATAAACAATAGTCCCCTGAATGAGATTGTTTTTTAAATGTGTCCAATGTTGAACTGGGTATGTTTTAGTGTATTGTAATTTAGGCGATGGGCTGACAATCTATCACTACAGCAATACTTATATAGTTCTATTTGAAATAACCCTCAAAACTTGTCAGAAGTGGCAAAACGACCTTTGTTTAGGTCCTTAACGTTCTGCCTACCCTGTTAGGGATATAGGCGTGATTGTATGTATGTCTGTATGTATTTTTGGTAAAGGATAGCCTTAATGGCTGTGAGAATCTTGAAGAGCTTGTCATTTATCGATTATCGACAATAATCCGTGGGCATTCACCTGGTGAGGACCCTTGAGAGGTAATAGGTAGGTAGAGGACCCTCAGTCCTCTGAAAGAGTTTTCATTGATCGAACATTTTTAAATATTGATTTCTTAATTTCATAATAATAGGCGTTTCGTAATAAACGTGTTACTGACCTAATTATACCAAGCAAATATATAATGCTTTGTTATCACGCAATGTTTTTTTATTCAATATTTTTTCAGGTTTCAGCCCCAAAGGTATATTTACAGTTATACACTTAGAACAGTAGCTCCGTCTTTACGGCAATTTTTTAATTCTAGTGTGCGTGAGACACTCGTGTAAATACGAGTGGTTTGTGTTTGTGTGTTATATCACGTTTAATAAGGAAGGACATAAATAGTATCATAAATCTCAGTCCAATAGTGCGAAGAGCTGTTAGATGTTCCATCAATCATGACAGGTATCTTGTACATTGACAGGCAGGTGTTTCAAAGTTTACCTATTTCGGGGTGAGTTTGTTGTTGTATCAATGGGCGCTTTTCCACTAGACGGCACGTCAACGGCAACGGCGACGGCACGGTACCGTCGACGATATCGTAGGTGTGATAATGTATGAAAATCAATGAAATTATTATGACACGCTTTTCCACTTGCCGGCACGGCACCGTCACGGCATGTCATCGATTCCCTTAGATATTGTCACGTGATCGTCGCCGTGCCGTCGCCGTTGCCGTTGACGTGCCGTCTAGTGGAAAAGCGCCCAATCGCTGATACAAGACAGTTTTTAATGAGATGTCAGAACACAACCCTCATAGCCAGCTACATGCATTAGTTTTAAATGCAGGATATGAATAACTTCAGTTCCGATGTGTATGCCGTGGTCACCACGTTTAGCAGAAGGATTGGGAAGCTCAGTGTAATTAAGAACGCTGATGCCTATTCCCTATGTTTATGCCTTGAAACTATTTAAAGGTACAAAGTGATGCTGATGATTCCTAACTACTACCTAAGGGTCAAGTCTGCCATGTTTAGCGCACTTATGAGTATCAGATCTATTTTAAAAATATATTATACTCACTGTCTTTTTTCTTCTCTGTAACATTGTTATTTGTACTTCTTAAGAGCAGGTCTACAACCCTCAGTAGTAGTAGGTTGTTGTTTGTTGCAGTTGCAGTCTCGATAACGAACCGTTTGTAAATAGCAACTTATTGGGTTGATCCTGTTGCAACTCGATGTGGCACGTTGTGGAATCGTAAACTGAGTCTAAGTGGAGTATAGAAACTACTCATATATAGTGATAAAATTTAAAGGATAAAATTTAAAGGTATAATAATTTTATCAAAAATATTCATAGTAGGATAGGTATTGAAATAGGATTCAAAGATTTTTTATGCCGGGGCGGGAGTAAAAAAATAAGCTAACCAAACTTGGGGATCCATGCAACTGAACAACTTTCCCCAAGGAACATAGGTTGAAATATAAAAAAAATATATGGGGGACCAATGTTTTTTTCTCAATATTTGACTATGTTCCTCACCAAATTTTTTTACTCCCTGTATGATATCTAGGTATTAAAATTTGAACAGCGTTAGCAGCAGAAATATTGTAATACAAATGATTTTCAGAAATAATTTGTTATGTGTTTGTTTCAAGTTGTATATGCTCTACGTCCAGCGGTAATTTATCAAGTCACAAGTGCGATTTCACAAACGATTTGTAGACACTCATTGTATGTGCGACACATCTTTATGAATGTAAAATAATAATATAAAAAGTGATTTTTATTAAAATTAATTATGAACCTCAAAAAACGTGTACTCTAGCAGCTTAAACTTTTTGTACAAATATACTCTATCAGCTAAAATTTAACACGAGGTGTAAGGGACATATTCCCGAAAACTGATAGGGGTTGCTCGATGCTCAGTCATAGAATGTGAAACAACTTTCACAAAGTAATTTCTTCAAGAAATGAAGATCGACCACTTTTGTCTGATCGGGTTGATTTAATTCGTATGGAAAAGCAAATAAAAAAAATAGTTATCGACAGATTTTTTTGGAGGAAATTATTCAGTTTCACTGTCTGAGCAACATATCCATCGCCCAACCATCAGCTTACGATAAGTTGTCCTCTACACCCAGTATAAGATGACCTTACATTTTCTGTTCAAGAAATACTAAAATAGTTGCTAACAGAAGAAGCAGTTTTCAATTCGCGAAGAAGACTCGATCATAAATAAACGTTGCGATCGAAAAGCGGTCTCGAATAAGTGTTCGAGCTCAGTTGAATTTGCATTGGAAAATTGGAGAATATTTCTATTTTCCATGTAAACTTGACAATATAAATGTGCGATAAACCCACGCTTTAATCCGTCAAGGGGAAGAAAAGGTTTCAAAGGCGTTATAAACGTAATTTTCGGTAAATCTGATACACTTTTCTGGCCTTCTGCTTGTCGTGTGGCTTTCGAGTCGATCGACCCTATGAACCCTGGTGTCAGAGTTTTTAAACCGCCTAGTAGCACAACTCTAGGCCTCTGACATGGTTTTTGTAACGACTACTATCAAAGACCGACGGTTTGACGTGCTCTCCGTAGCACAGAATCTTTTTTCTTCCAGACAATCAGGTGCATTTAGCTTGTCCTATTTGCGGGTTATTTGATAAGACTGTGTTGTGTTTTGCTGTAGTGATATGGTGTTGAATACATAGAAATTTTGTCTCGCTATACTTACTTTTACACCATGTGCGCGTAAAGAAGTTCTTTGCTTTTCAGGTATTTTAAAGTTTCATCTATTTTTCTTTAAATTTATTTCTATATTCTTATCTTACGCCCATAAGTTTCAATCACTTCTTCTTTTACAAGAAAATTAATTAACTGTTGTTATTAATTTGAATAATTAAAAACTCGAGATTTCTTTAATCTGAGTTATAGATAACTTTTGAGCGTGGGAAGTTTTTATCCGAGTTCTATGAAGTTTTTTTTTATTTTGGATATTCGATGAGTGACGAAAAATTATAAAGAAAGTAAAAGGTCTTTAGAGGCCACTTCCCAACAAAAATCTATAATATGAAATCGATTAAGAATATGAAATCCTGAAAGAACTTATCTATAAATTACCTAAAGGAAAATAAAATAATTATGAATATTAAATGAAAACATATCGATCTATCATTGAGTATTTTGTATTGTATTTATTTATTACTCATTTACAATAATCTCTTTTTTAAACAGCCATATTGCCACCTCTACTCGGGAATCTAGGTAAATAGGAAACTACTTCGAATAGTGAATCGTCGAGTAAGTAAATAGCATTTTCTGTAGACATTCTGTAAGATAAACACATCTGTATTTTTCTGGAGCTCAAATCAGCAGCTATTTGCCGACTGAAGCGGCTAGACGGTAGAAAGAGGTAGAAAGTTTTGCACTAAGTATAAAATATCTAATAATTGTGCATTATATTTCTTACTTTGAAATTACGTTCCATTTGATGTAAAATTAATTTTACTCTGATTTTGGAGAGGAATATCGCAATCGTATTGAATTCGAAGAGAGGTTTTTGCTCAGCCGGATGTCTATATTACAGACCTCTGAAAACAGTCTGAAAACCACTGTAAATATTAATATCTGATATTGGATTTCCGTGAAGTCCGCCTCGTATTTCTCGGCGCGCATCGAATGATACAATCAAATTGCAAGCAAAATTGTTTAAGAAAATACCGTAGAAAAAAGAAGGACGAAACGCTTTTTCTGATAGCACTTCTATTGAGAGAGCTTAAGAGTCAAGTGAATGTAAGATGGATATTTCTGCAGGCACGCCAATCGGATGACATACATATTATCACGCTTTTATCCCTAATGGGGTAGGCAGAGCAAAAACGACCTAAACAAAGGTCGTTCCGCCACGTCTGACAAGTTTTGGGGGTTATTACAGATGATTTATGTATGTATATTGCTATAGTGACGGGTTGTCAGCCCATCCCCTAAATTGCAATACACTGAAACCCTCGAATCCCTTAGCTGGTTTTTACAGCATACCCGGGAGGAGATGTAGCTGGCACATTCTATGTTTTTCTATCAGTCCCAGTCCAGCATGGAAGCAATCTCGTCAGTCGGATAATCTGATATTTTATACGATGCAATGCAGTGTTTTTGAAGAAATTTATTTTACTGCTATTTTGTGAAATTGATTGTATTCTTCTTCTTCTTCTTCTGTCTTGTGGGTTTCGAGTCGATCGACCCGATGAAGTGAGAGTTTTGTATAATATAGCTTTGATTTGAAGAAGTATTTGTACTATTGCTACAACGTTTGCTGTCATTTTTTGTAAGGTACTAGTTATTTGTCACACTGTTTGCCAAATTCTGCTTTTGAGTAAAATTATGCTTATCCACTTTCAAACAGTATGTTTTAAAATTAAAGTTTATCGGAGTCAAAAAATCAGTAAATAAAAATATTTTAAAAGAGAGCAATTCGTTTGGTAGTGCAAAGCATACGCTCTTTAAAATGAATAAAAAATACACACGTTCTCGAATACTTTTGTGTGAGCAGCGGTTTCTGCAAATGAATAATTACTCAAATAATTTTAATGAAATTTTCATTTCATCTGAAAAGTTTCAATTGAAGCACGGTTTCACATTAAATAATTGTACGGTTTCACAATACACACGTTTAAATATTTAGATTTTAGTCTCACCTATACTATAGCACTGAATATACAGTAGCTGTAGGTAGGTACTACTTTTGTTTAAAAAAAATTACAAATTAAATCAGTGTAATGGCAAAATATATTTCTTAAAAATTAATGGAGTTATAGATGTTGGTCTCTGTATAAATTTAACCGACATTTAAATGCAAAAATATACTTACTTAAAATACTTAAAATGAAACGTTTTATTATTTTGCTAATAAATTGCAGTCGGACATTCTGGGTATGTTTACGGGTAATTGGGAGGCCCAACAAGGTCTGGAGGGTAAAACGCTCCCTCGGACCTTCTGTGAGAAGGGCATGTAATAAAACACATTTATGGGTATTTATTTCATCTTGACATGACGGGCGCATTTCCTTGATTTCACCGGTATTTGATTTGTAGCAAATAAGTAGGGACTGAACATATATTTTTTTTTAATGTAGGTAATATAATATGGTCTGGTGGTAGAGATTTTGAAATATTTTTCACCGGAAAGTTATTCACCTTACACTATGTTGCGTCAGTTGGCACGTCGTGTTTTGATGTTTCTAATATCTTATTACAAAATAGCTCATAACTAATTGGAAAGTTTTGTCCAACTACCTACAAGCAAAATAACTTTTGACATCTCTGTTAGGGGATCGACAGAAATGGTTTGAATAATTCTGTGATAAAGCGGTTATATTCAAATTAATATTATAACGGTATTTCAATTTTACATGTTTTGATAAATGATGTTAGTATGTTTTAAAGAATCATTTTCCTGTAGGATGTACAGTCAACAAAGGAGTTAGAGTACCAGGACCCCTATACGAAAATAACATTTGTCAAACATCACAAACAATACTTTTAAAACCATTTGTTTTCCAGAAAGAATGAAACTAAACTAAACAACAACTATTTCCGTGCTTATTTATTATTTCTAAGATCATTTTTATAGCCTGACAGGTAAAAATGAAATTGGTTAAAAAATTCGAAAAAACTTGTAATACTTACATGTTAAACCGTTAATATATTGTCCGTTTTTTCCATCCCTTAAACCGTTGATAGATTGCTGTCATCGGAGAGGAGCTCGATCCATGGCATGGCAAACTGTTACTTGTTTGTTAAATCAAACCGGTTACATTGATCGTTTTCCACATCCCCTGAAGCGGTAATGGATCCGGGTGCTGTCATCGGACAGTTTGCGTAATAGATCGATCTGCCCGATCCATGGTGACCTGTTACTTTCCGGTTAAATCAAACCGGTTATATTGACCGTTTCCCCCATCCCCTAAAGTCATGATGGATCCGGGGGTCATCGGACAGTTTACGGAACATACTTAATAGATCGACCTGCTCAATCCGTGGTGACCCTGTTACTTGTCGGTTGAATCAAACCGGTTATATTGACCGTTTTCCTCATCCCCTGAAGCGGTGATAGATCCGGGTGCTGTCATCGGACAGTTTGCGGAACATAATAGATCGACCTGCCCGATCCATGGTGACCTGTTACTTGTTGGTTAAATCGACCGAGAATATCAAAACTATAAAGTTACTGTTTTCACTTGTACGAGTAGATATTTATAATATTGTATTGAGAAGACTAGTCTAATAATTTTTTTCAGGAACATTTTTAATTATGAATAGGACTCCTATTTTTAATAAATTTTCTGACATGATACCAATTTTGCGTAATATTTTATTGAAAAACTACGAAGGACGAATTTAGGTTAGTGCGCGTTTCAAATTTTCAACCTGTGTCTTACTTAATAAATAAATAAATTAATAAACAGGTAGAGTACTATTGCTTTATTTTAAAAATCTTAAAGATCAGTTCGAGTGACCGGTTTAAGATTAAGTCGTTTCCATCATGCATGTGTTTCACATTCTAACCACTGTTTCTCCTGTTCCTCTGCTCCAGTACTTAATAGTCGACTCTTCTCAGTCGTCAATAAGGCTTTGCCTACATCTGTTTGCGTTTGACAATGAAATTACTAGGCTTTCAGTCTTGCAAAGCCAAAGTGACTTCAGCTTCGAAGCAGGGATGGATTCAGTGTCTTCTTTAATAATTTTGTGTACCTATCAAGTAGCGATGTTGTGTTACTGCCTAGTTTATTTGGGAATCAGTGCAAGTTTCCCCGCAACACCGCTATAGTGTCTGTTTCTACTTCTAAAAACTGAGGCTAACCGTCAAATGCTAAAAAGAAGAATGCTAGAAGATTTTTACTTACTTACTACACTACTAATTAAAAAACTATCACTAGCATCTATGAACAAGTTGTGAAAATGCTGACATAATTTTAGCGTAAACTTGCTGAACTATAGGTATTGTATTGTAGAAAAAAAGGTAATTATGGGCATATGCACGAACCTCTCAAATTCTTACAACCGCGTTAGGCAGATGAATCATCAGTTTGTGTTAGAAATAAGAAAGGTAACTATGGGCCATATTTATGAAGCAATCTCAAGATTGAGAGCAATATTAAGTATAGGTTTGACAAGCCGTTTTGTACTGAAATGACATTTCTGATACGAACTCAAACTTGCTGTCACTCTTGAGAGCTGATTATAAATACGGGCCTATGACTATTTATTCGTTGCCAAGTGCGGCCCTGCCTTCGCTTACTGAAAGGACGTTCCCGGATTAGATCTGAATGATGCTTTGTATCGCCTCCCGGGATATTGCTGATTCTAACAGTTTATGTTGTCACATTTCACAGTTGAAATAAAACCAGTATGGGCCGCTGTATTATTGTTTACGTATTATTGTTTCCTTGTTAATAATAGCATTATTTCTGTGTTGAAACCTTGATTGAGTAACAAGGTATAATTTGATCTGTCTGGTTAAGTAACATAATTTGATCAATCAATAACGACCCCTCTCTATTTAATTGACAATAAATAATAGACATCAAATTGAGATATGCACGAGTAGGTTACAAACAAAAACAATTAGAAAGTAATTTTGACGACTATTGAATTCTAATATCGGTTTGAGTAAGTAATTCTACTAATATTATACTTAAATGCGACAATTAGGATATTGAATGTTTGTTACTCATTCACGCTTCAACCACTGAACGGATCGGGATAAAACTTGGAACTCATATAAATAAAAATCTTGGAAAAGGACATAAGGCTACTTTTCAACGCATGGAAACCTTTATTACCATGGGAAAACTCATTTAACGCGTGTGAAACTGCGGGCGGAAAGCTAGTTTTTCATATTTTATTTATGGGTAAGCAAAAATGGCACCTTGAACTGACCCCATATTTATTTTGTTTGCAAAGACCTTTCCAATGCGATAACTTAATAATGCAAATAAACTTGGTCGGTGAACGAGATTACGATGGCGGAGGGAAAGTAGAGGGATAAAAAACGGGTTCTAGGGAAATAAATACCAACAGAGTTAATAAACAAAACAAACGTGAGAAAAATACGTGATAGGCAGTATTAAAGAGATTTCTTTGATAGACTTTATAAAAAATACTATAAGTCTTCCAAGTAGATATTAAAATAAAGGTAAACAATCACGTCTTTAAAAAAAAACATACAATGTAAAATCAATCATAAGTGTTGGAAAAGTATTTAAGGCCCGTATTTATAATCAGCTCTCAAGAGTGACAGCGAGTTTGACTTTGAATCAGAAATGTCATTTTAGTACAAAACAGCCTGTCAAATCCACACTTAATATTGCTCTCGAACTTGAGATCGCTTTATAAATACGAGCCTAAATACTAGGACTCATTATTTCATTTGCATTTTCATATCTAACTAAAAGTCAAAGCTGGTCTGGTCACTTGGACAAATTTTCATTCTCTCATCTGGAAGAATCTACACTACAGAGCCACTGACATTTTTACGTTTCTACACATGTTCCGAGGGGATGCATTTTAAACATCTGTGCGTAAACCTAAGCACTATACAGCAGACATGTTAATAACACCCTTGTGAGTTTTCTCCACGGTCGGAGCCAAGATTGTTCTCGGAAATATGATCCGGACGTGCGTCGGGGCCCGGATGTTTTGACCACAGACAGACATAGCTATAATATTTCGGTATATTACGGATTTTGAGCTGTACTAAAATACACCTTATTAAATCCCGATAAGATTCAATTCAGCATGAAGTTACGATATCTTTCGATATCTACGGTACGCAAAAACTTCAAGCTGAATTGAGTTGTACAGGGATGTAATAAGGTATATTTTCGTCCGCTCAATACCGAGCTATAATATATACCTATTATCTGCTGTGTCTGTGGACACCTTAATCCGGACGTGCGTCGGGGCCCGGATGTTTTATTGGGGCACACGTGGCTTCCTTTGCGCTCTGGCTTTGGGACCATTTGCTGTGGCGACTTTTAGAAATGTGTTGCTTTCACGCATAACTTGATTTTCCGCTGCGGCAAGGCTTTCGTGGTTAGGCTGTTTATGGACAAAAATATGAAAAAATAAATGACTGTTTTCAACCTCTTATTTTCCCCGCAGCTTAATGAGTTTTTCCTTGGGAATGAGGTAATTCCCGCGGTTAAAAGTAGTCTAGCTAGTGTAGTAGTGGAAATATGATCTGGACGTGTGTCGGATCAGTTTTATTGGCGCACACGTGGCTTCCCTTACGCTCTGGTTTCGGGACCCCTTTGCTGCGGCGTTTATTTTTGCAGCTTTTGAAAATGTATGCTTTCACGCATAACTTGATTTTCTGCTGCTGTGTAGAGTGTTCTGTGGCTAGTTTTGGAAAAAAAAACTACTCGCTTTAAGGTAAGTAATATAATTACCAGATTTTATAAAAGGCCATGATCCTCATGCTACTTAGTAGAGTCGCTTTTCGATCGGTATTACACTAATAAAAATTAATGTAATTTTTAAAAGCGTTCTTAACAATGTAAAATACTATACTTAACAAATTTTTCACATTTTGTTCATGTTTTGTGGAATAGAAATTGTGTAAATTTTCTTTGTCAAATAAATCTCCGAGTCCAGTAAAAGTCGTAAACAACTTTGTCCTTTAACTGTTACAAGTTTGCAGCTCCTAAACAGCAAAAGAGAAGAGACAGTCAAAAGTGTTTTGCACTTTCCACTTAACTGCTAACACTTTGCTTCCAGGTAAAACCGCTTTGACCACAGAGTAAATAACTAACACGTAGAGTAAACTATGTCAGTATTATTGTGCTTACTGCAGGGCAAAGCCGAAATTCCTGTGGCGCGGCTAAAAGCATCCACAAACGTACAGAACCGTAAAGCCAGTTAGGAACGGAACAGTGTTGCCAAAGTATCGATAAGTAGTTGATTGAATATCGTGATGGTTTGTTTTATGTAACTTTGTATTTTATCGCAATATTCATTTTATGTGAAAAATTGCAGATATATTCGTCACACGACAAATAACTAGTAGATGCCTTATTTAAAATGCCTGAAACAATTTTATGGATTTGGATAAAAGGTATACAGACATGATTTGGAATAGCATGCTTCTTACTTCTAGAATATTCGTCATTGTGATGTGAAAACTCTTTGAACGGTGGTAGATATAATCAGACACACCTAAACATATTGAACCTGTCTTTTTTTACCTATAATTTATAAAAGGGTTAGGTACGAAATTTTGTAAGCGCTGCAAAACGTGGCGACGCCCGCAGCTGTCAAACACAAGAGACAGAATCTCGATACTGAATCACTATGGTACAACACTAGTTCGAATCAAGCCGCGACCGCAAACAATGAATGTGATCAGTGATTAGGTTGTGTTATTTTGTGAGCGATTGGGCAAATGCATTACCTATTCAACCACCGTCGAAATGCCGGCATCTGTCGGCATGAAGTGGTTATTCGCTCGTTTGATATTGTGATGGACAAAGGATCTCCCCCGTGGGGTCTAAATGAAACTTTATTAGGCTTTGATTGGCGGTAGCTATAGTTTATGTGATGAGTGTGTGTGCTGATTTTGTCATAGAAAGTGCCTTCCTTTCATAATTCCAAATTATATTTAAAATTTAATAAATAGGTTTGTAGGTATTGCACTTAATTTACTGCAAGAGGGCACTGTTAACAAACAAAAATTTGTTTTGCTTTACGTGAGTATATTCTAGGCATTTAACATGACTTCGGATAACACAGTCTGCGCATTGAATATTCGACCTTAAATTCAAGCGCCTAAGTGTGAATTTTAGATTGACAAACACCAACAAATGTTGGTGTTCCTATTTACAATAAAATAAAATAAATAAATAAACTTCAAAAAGATTGCCCTTTAGTATACCTTTAGTAACCTACCCGATTGGCTGAATCCGATAGTTTGAGGATGTAAGAATGAACGCAATTAGGATATGAAGGTCGAAACAACGAAAGCATTATGTACGTACCGGCATCTGTCGGCATGTAGTGGTTATTATCTCGTTTGATATTGTGATGGACAAAGGATGTCCCGGTGGAGGCTGAATGAAGGCTAGTTAGTGGTTCAGCTTATTACGGTATGATTGGGCTATAGGTTAGCTCAAATTGTTTGGAGCGCTGATGATCATTTCATAAACCGTGTGATGTATGTTTAACTGTATGTATTTTAACGTTTTAATGTTTGTATTTATGAAACGATCTCAAGATTAAGATCAATATTTGGTATGTATAGATTTGACAGGTCGATCTCAAACTCGCTGTCAGTTTAAAAAGCTGATTATTAATACGCGGTGATTTGATGAATGTCTTCATTTGGACTAAGACCCTCTAATGTAGAGCATCTACTTTACGCCAAAAGTTTCTAATTAATTTCTGATTAGCAGACATTCAAAAGATGAATTTGAGTAGCCGTCGGTGGAGTTGTTGAATTGTTTTTTGTTTTTTTTTGTATAACGAACTAACAGGATCGGAAACATCTATGCAAGAGTCGTAAATGAAGGTTGACACAACGGAAGCATTACATTATTTTTATTATTATATATTATACTAGCTTTCCGCCCCGCGGTTTCACCCGCAGCTAAGAGTTTTCCCGTGGGATTGAGTTCCCGCGCTGTTCCTACCTTTAAAATTGACGGAATTTCAATACAAACTTCCATCCCCTATTTAACCCCCTTAGGGGTGGAAAATACAAAAACGCTGAAACACGTGTTCATTATTTTTCAATCTTTAGCCCAAAAACAAAATTGGAAGATCCTGCCATCAAAATTGACGGAATTTCCATACAAACTTCCAGCCCCTATTTAACCCTCTTAGGGGTGAATAAAACAAAAATGCTGAAACACGTATATATTTTTTTTAATCATTAGCCTAAATACAAAATTTGAAGATCCTACCATCAAAATTGACGGACTTTCATACAAACTTCAACCCCCCTTTTTACCCGTTTAGGGGTGGAAAATCCGGAAATCCTTTCTTAGTGGGAGGTTACGTTATAAGAGGAACTTGCTCTCTAAATTTAACGATTCTAGCTTTAGTAGTTTAGGCTCTGCGTTGATGAATCAGTCAGTCAGTCAGTCAGTAAGGACAAACGATTTTATAAGTTTAGATTTAATAATATATTTAATCTTATATTTTGATTAAGTAGGTATACACATTTATAGTATATTTCACTGCGTGATCGATTAGGTTATACTTCTACTTTCCTACTTACCAATTTTCGAAATCAAACTTATAATTTTCTTGAATGAAAATTTAAATAAAACTCCTACTCCAAATATTTTTCAATTCCAACCGTATAATAGTCTCCCTTCTTTGTATTCAATACATTGTTAAGATGTATTTTTCGTTTCGTCGCGTTGTCAGATTCAATGGCACAGTGGTGCCCTCTGTATCATACATTATTAAACAAGATGTCTGCGTGTACGGAACTTTATGCTCTGTCAGTTGACATGTGGAATGTTAAAAGGCTTATCTTTTATTGTACATCATGTCTGGCAAGCTCTTTCTGTTATTATGGGTAATATTGTTTCAAAAGTTTATGACAATGTATTTATATTCCAATATCTTGCTCTTATTAGAGTTTGGTAAGATTTTTTCGAAATTTTCTATAAATGTACGTAATAAACGTCTTAAATTAATAGAAAATGGGAGGTCATTGATTAAGACTGTGGTAACTCTGTTAGTAGTATATAGAAGGAGCTTTCTAGTGTCATTCTAAGGTCGCAGTTTTAAATACTGCTAGAGTAAAATATTTGATTTCTTATATTATACAAGTCATGTCAAATAGTCTATGAAAAGCGCTATGGATTGAAATGGGATGAGAAATTTTATCGCCTCTACAAGTGCTACGCTCTATACTACGAAACTCTACGAGGACTTCGGTCGTAGCAAAAGTTTTTGTTTATGAACGGCGAATGTGATTGAAATGACCAGATCAATACTTGTTTGAAATCAATGAAGTTCTTCGTATAAAGAAACTAAGTAATATCGTTGGAAAAAGTTTCGTATTAGTGAGCACTATTTGCCTAAACATCGTAAATAATAATGGTCTTTCAGTACTAAACGCTAACGTAGCCGCGTATCAGATGGTATTTATTTGACGTCTTACAACGTGTGGTCTAAAATAACAAATGTCACTCACTCTGTACATATTTATGATTAGAATTATTTATTAGTCTTTAATGTTAACGCCTATTTTTAAAGATGCCATACGCTTAAATAAATATGAATTGATTTGAATACTAGGAATGAACAGAACACTGTATTTTATATATAGTTTTGTAACATTTTTTCGCCGACAATAATTCATATTCACGCATGTATATAGGTAGATACAACTATACAAGATCATCATGGCGTAGCTTTTTATTTCATCTGTTGATACTCGTCTTGCGTCTGCCGTCTGGGATTACCGCATACGAGGAGAACAGTAAAATACGCCTCCTAAATGCGGCCCATTATTTTTATTTTTCTGGTCCCTGAAGTATTTTTGGAACGAGTTTTTATTATCACTCTTGCCGTTCTTTTGCGATCGCAATTTGAGTGGTTCCCGCGATGATTTTCGTGAAGATGACGGGAGGGATGTTGTATTTAGCAGTGATTGATTTGTTGTCAGCTTTGCTTTGCAGTCAAAACTGTTAAACTGTTATAATTTTTTCGAAAATATATTAGTCCTCCTAACCAATTTGAGTCTTGTTTTAAAGCTCGAATGTGTGCACAACACTCACTATTCTTTAAATCAGATTGAGAGATAGACATAACAAAATGACGAATACGAACAATGAGAAATCGGGTGCAGGACCGACTATTTACATTAAGTATCTTACGCATCTGAAATAAATAGATCACCTTTAAATAGAGGTCGGTTTAATGAATGGATATTGGGACTCTGGGAAACCTATGGACTATTTTTTCAAGATAGAAAGTTAAAAATATAGAATGTATCACACTATTTGAACTTTACCTTACTTTAGAGTATTTTGATACACTCTGGAGACTTTATTGTCATATCAACAATATATGCGAGCAAACATATTTTTTATTTCCAACCACGATGAAATAATTTTCGTAAACGATGCGATGTTTTTTTTACCAATATTTATAAATGAGTGACAGTATAATGGCTTGGTTTTATACATCAATATTTTTACGAAGAGGTAAAACGCTAAGAATGCGTGGACGTGAAAAAAATACGGAGGGTGTACCGATGATTAAAAATATTTATTTGGAACCGTTTTCATTCAAGTCGATAAAAATTACAGGTGTATTTTTGTATGTTTTCTTTGGTTATAGCTAGGAATCAAATAAATAATAAAATTGATTGTTGGTGAAGTGCGGTGCCATCATTAGGTCCTTACCAACCCTTCGGTTCGGGGGTTCAATTTAACAAGCCATTTATTGGGACCTCTTGAAGGGTCCCGAACCACTTGTAGCGTCTATAAATTATTTACTGTGAGTGGGTGGGTGTTCGGAAATTGATAGTTTGTAGTTTTTTATATTTTATGAACCTATTTGAGAACAGATTTTCGTGGGAAGTCGGAACCATCACATAGTTAAGTATCCAAACATTGAAAACAAATTAAAAGAAAAAACTATTCAAAAATCATATTTCAATGAAATTTTATCACACCAAACCAACTTCTGACAAAATAGAATTTAACGACAGTCATATCTTAACTAAAACACAACTAATAGGATAAGGACATGTACCTACCTAATGTTTTCAATTTTGGTATTGCTTTGAATTGATACATAATCATTATTCACAAATAATAAAGTATTTTTTTTCTTTAAATCTGAGTTATCTGAGTGATATTCTCTAATACCTAGGCCTATTTACTCTACTTTTGTAGTACTCTAATTCTATTAAAACTGTCTTTGTAGCTTCAAAATGAAAACATCTTCGTCCTTAATTAATACGGCTGTAGTATACTGAATTGTAGCACAAATAATGATAACATTTAGAATTTAAGCAACCCGTTTGCTTTACAAATTGGAGACAATTTCTTTGTAATTGACTGTTTTTGAGCGAAACACGACGTCTTTCTTATAATTAACGTTGTTTGTGTTTCTTACGGTGTAACGTGTAATGTGTGTGTACTGCGATATACTTTAGTGTGTTCTAGACTATTACAAATTTTTTAAACATATTTATTGGATTAAAGCAATTTGATCCTACATTATTTGATCCAATATATATGTTTAATTTAATATGCTTAGTCCAATATCAATGACAATTTTATTTTGACAGGAATCATTTTATAGGAGTGATAAATAATTTGCATAACGATTCAAAATATTAAAATCGGTTACTACCTAGTGATTTCACTAAGTATGTCTAAGTATGTTGTGTCATTTTGCAAAAAAAACGATTACGAGAAAATTGCGAGATCAAGGTATATTTTAAAAGGGTGTGTTCTTTCTTACATAGTAGTTGAGAAACAAAATAAATTACGTTGTAGTAGAAGCAGATATGTAAATACAGGTCGCCATAATTGTAGACGTCAGCCGTGAAGTTGTCGAGGCAAAATTGGCGAGTTATGTCTTGCCGAAATTATACTTCATTACTGGTGAAGTTTGCTTGACAGCCACTTTAGCAATGGGGACAAACTGTCTTCATTTATACTTGCTTTATGTGGCTGAGATATTCTTGCCTTTTCCTTATTTTGAACCGGAAAAAAAGATATTTAACATTGATAATGCATGCCTGGGGAATGATTATATTGGGGCCATATTTTATAAATTCACATCTGTAACCATAGATTTAGGATGGTTCGCGCGTCTTTAACTGCGAGCGCTATCAAAATATGAAGAAAGTATGCATTTAATCTGTTAAAATCTTGTTTAACATAAATTTAAAAAAAATATATATTCTTTGGTTAAAAACCTTAAGCTCCTTTAAAATTAGAAGTCAGGGGCTGATTTGTATTTCAGGTAATTTATATTCATGGCTAATAATGAGGCTGGTTTTGATAAATCCGTTCCAGTATAGACGAAGCCTGAAACACCTTGGGAAATCTCACAAACGCTTCTTTTTATACTTCGAAAAACTTAATTTGCATATACTTGGGACTCATGAAAAAAGGTAAGTCCAATTAATTATGTATGGAAACGGTTTTCGGAGAATTTTATAAGAATTTAATCTGAAGTTTCAAACAATATTAAGGTTTAAACGTTATTAGGCATTTAACGGTCTTAGTTTTAATTTAAAATTAGTTTTATGGTCTTACGCTTAGTTTTAAATGATTCTGTATGAAATTGAATAATCCAGTACTAGTTTTAGTAGCCAAGTTTGGTAATAGTGATTGCGACCCTTAACTTTAGGGTTTTAATCCTAATGTAGGGCGTTTAATAATAAATAATTTTACAATTTATTTCAACTTTAAATCTTAAAAGTTTTTTGTTATAAAAAAAATAAGATCCATATTTTTCTGACAAATTACAGTATCCAAGCCACGTTTTTTATGTTTTAGGAAGTTACTTACCATCAATTTACATTGGTATTTTACTCAGAACATTTTCAGGAGTAAACAAACCGAAGAGACTAAAAAGTTTTGACAGAACAACAAAGGTTGCAATATTTCTCCTTCATTGGTATTCCTCGGCTGGTCTCGTCTAAATTGCAATAAAATGTTGCGGCGGCGTGCTTTCTTCGCACAATAAGCGCCATGCATGAGGATGTAAGAGTAAATGCTGGTGCCATAATGCATTTGCAACGGGTTTTATGAAACGGAAACGCAGTACGAAGTTTGACTTTAACATTTACGACGTCTCATGTAAAGATTCTAAAAGTTTATTACACACATCGCTTTTGTATTAAGTATAATAATAATTATTTTGAGCATGTTTGCGAGATGCAAAAAAAACCGACACAACCGAAATAAGTTATTTTTAAGAGAGTAGTCAACAATTCTACAGTTTTAATGTCGTCGTACAGCGACAGATTATTTTTGGTTTCTTTTCATGGGTGCTCTATTTTTGGAAGCTATTAACACAATTTCTATTTATCGTCAGTGGAACTAAAATAATAATTGATATTGATTTAAAAAATATGTTTTTCTTCTTCTGTCGTGTGGATTTCGAGTCGATCGACGCGATGAACCCTTAATACAAGCATTCTAGATTTAAACGTATGGAAAAATTGGCAAAATTCTTGAATTTCAAGAATTTTGCCAAATTTTTAAATAGAATCTTGAACTAACCCAAAGGTGTCAAAGTTTTTAAACGACGTGATACTCGTATGATGTTTTTTTATAATTCTTGATCAATTACTTTAGCTAGACCGTCTGAAGATAATATCTGTGATAGTACATATTATGTATACTGTTATAAAAGTAATCTAACTTCTCTACGACGCCTGCGGGAATAAGTCATGTGAAAGAGCGTTTTGTGCGAATGAATGTTCGCGGCCTTGGCCTAAACATGAGCGGTTACTAACGTGAATAAGGGGTCAATGTAACACCGGGAAGAAAAAAGAAATTATTTTGGTAGTATAAAACTAACAAGAGAGTTTATTTGTCAGTCTAGGTGTGAGACAACTTCACACTACTGATGATGTATGCTTTGTTAACGAAACTGAACAACTTTAAAAGATATTATTTTTAACTAGGTACCCATACAATATTTTCATTCCCCGTTAATCTTGCATTTTTTGTTTCCTTATTCATTTTATCTTACTACCATTGGATTGGCTGAAAGTGTTTTCTTTATAGGAAGTTCACCCTTTCATTTGTAAATGAATGATTTCTTTTGTGTTAGTTAATGTAATAAAAGATAAGCATTGTACTTTTTCTTTGGACGATATTTTTAAGAAGATTTCTGTAACTGTTAAGTTGGGATGACTTGCCTTTTTATGAAAGATTCTAGCCTATATGCTAGTAGATAAGCCAAGTAAAGAGCTCTATTATCTATGTGTGAAACTTTCGTCTAGCCACGCAGATAAGGATTTGCAGGTCAACAGCCGTTTATGCTACGGCGTAGCAGTGAGCGTACGCTTTACTACGGCGAGGCAAGCGGAGTATCAGAATCTTACAACTCTATTCCCCAATGGTAAGTTAATATCAATTTATTAAAAGAAAAAAGATTTATTTAAAATGCATTGTCAGTAAATATGCCGTTGTAAGATTCTGATACTCTGCTTTGTTTCTGATACTCCACTTGCTACGCCATAGTAAAGCGTAGGCTTAGGGAGCTTACGTACAAAATAAAGCTATTTTTGAAACTGAGTGTTTCTAAAATT
Organism: Scrobipalpa atriplicella; assembly: GCA_029255725.1. Taxonomy (NCBI): domain Eukaryota; kingdom Metazoa; phylum Arthropoda; class Insecta; order Lepidoptera; family Gelechiidae; genus Scrobipalpa; species Scrobipalpa atriplicella. The sequence goes on along the minus strand of JARACY010001196.1, from coordinate 12,507 downwards.
CTGTCAATATATCAACCACACTAATAGACCTTTCTCATTTAAAGTTAATCATTTATACTTGTCGAGGTAAACCAACGACTCGATAAACTCCGGTATCACAGGATTTAGATCGACCAAAATTATTCGTATCTAAATCGGAGCTCAGTCTGTAACATATACCCTACCCTAACCTAGCCCTATTTTTTTTTTTTAACCCTAATTAAGAAAAGAGAAGTAAAAGGAATTAAGAAAAGTTAAATGTTGAAAATTTAAAGGACGATTTTTTGTAAATGTAAAGATGAAATTTAAGATACGAAAACTTTAATTAAAATTCTTCAGTTGCAAGTAAATCACTTCAAGAAAATTATTATAAACTACACTTAAACGCGACACTAATCGTAGGTAGAGCACGGATCCATCAGACACGATTCCCAGAAGGCTGGACATGGACAAGGCTGAAGACACTGTAAATAGAGGAAAAGAAAGAACTTAAAGTAACAGAATTGGTTTCAGTTTAATGAGATTAGTATTTGGCCAAATGAACGTCTAGTAGTATAATAGGACCTAAAGTTGCGAACCGCTGTTGTAACCCCTGAACTTTAATGACTCGAATGGTATAACCTACTTTGCCTTATGATAGTTAAATAGAATAGAAAATACTAAATTTACGAAAGTGATGATGAAGATGAATAGAATAAAAATAATCCTAAAACTAAGTAAACGTTCAACAATAAAGATTTTAGAGGGTGAGGAAGACTAATAATCTTAGCATTCAAATATATTGTAAGAAATTTGCTGTTTCAAACAAGATAAAACAACAACAGCATTTTTGTGTTTTTGGTAAAGCCGGGGCACCGCCCTTTCCCGCCACCGTGCAGTGCTCCTCGTCAGCCAGACTCTGGACAGAGCTCCTCCAATATATTTAATCCTGATATGAGGGGATGTATCTTTAATTCAAGTCAAAATGCAATATTTTTGTCAGTCAGTCTAGTCATACTTTACTAAGTATACAAAAGGACAAGAGGGTATATCCATCAAATCTAGGTTTGTTCCTGAACCTAGTGTATGGTTAGGTATTCCAAATGAAAACCTTTACAATATTCATAAACTTAATTTGAAAATAATGTATTTCATTTTTGTATTCAATGGTGTGGTAACTTTAGTTTTACTGTGATTTTAATATCAGGATTTCTTTTGAATTTACATTTACTGAGTTTAATGGAACAAATGAATTCACGACATCTAGATTTACTTGTTTACTAGAATTGTGAAACTATGAAAATATATATTTGAAAACAAAAAACATTAATCTTCCATGACAAAGTTAGAAGGAATTTATTTCAAAATAAAAGAAAATGAAAATATGAAGAGAATTTACTGCAAGCAAAACTTATTTGAAACTTTTGTAGAATTTACTTTAAGTTATAGGTAAATATTTATTTTCAACCTTCTACTAAAAAGTAACATCAATTTTGTATTTTAAAATTGTCAGACCTAGTTTCTTTGAACTAAGTAATAAGAAATGGTGAATCGAACTGTACTTGTATAGTTTCTCATTCTTTATTTAGAGAAAACTATTAAGGCTTTGTCCTAGTACGCTCAAACTCAACATCACTTTCATAAAAGTAACTTCTTTATTTATTACTTTTGACATTGCAAACTTTCTATGCAACTCCATATAAAGTGTAAAAGGCTGGTAATAAACATTTGGTTAAATTATAACAAAACAATAAGAAACTTTATACGAATAAAAGTTACGGAAATGTTACTCTCTAAATGCTTAAAATTTCCACTGCTTGGCATTTGAGTATGGCCTTGAATCTAAATATGACATTCATTCTAAATCCGTTAAATATGTTAGTTAGATAACTATTACTAAAATGTCATTAGTAAAATTGCTGATGAGAAAATATTCAAAAAATGGAATTAAAAGTTTCCTGAATTAGGTATAAAAAGATGTATCAAAAGATTATTAAACTTTGCATTTCTGAATTTCGAATAATTTTTAATTGTAGGCAAAATATGTAGATGAACATTAAATACTGAATAAAAGTAGATATTACCTTTTCAAAACTGTAAATATCACCCTTTTGGTTGGAACATCCACGTCTCGGAATCAAACTGGAACTGCAGTACCTAAATAATCTAAAATAATAATATCCGTTCCTATCAGTAGTAGTATCTTTTCAAGATTCTCGAAGATCCGCCAAATTCCCGGAATGTCCACCTAATATTATTGAAGCTTCGAATTCCCGGTAGGTACACCTAATATTCTTGAAGATCCATCGCATGCCCGGAATGTCCACCTATATTGAAGTGAAGATCCGTCGAATTCCCGGTAGGTACACCTAATTCTGATATCAATATCCTAAACAATCTGGCTATACTACTAACAAATTAACAATAATCTAAAACCACGCCTCAAATATCTGCAGGGTAAATCTAAGAACAATGTATCAACAAATTCGAACTATTTTTGAAACTATTTCTCACTAATAAAAATTGTACGATTTAAAATGGATGAGTGACCGCTGATGGATGGGTGACCGCTTCTCACGTCTGACTCGAACTAGCTTAAAAGTAGTACAAAAGTTCCGCAACAAGATTAATAATTTCTGGATATCGACATGTCGTGCTACTACACCACCGAATTTGCTATGTAGGAATAAGTGCGACTACATTTTTTTAATTAATCTCCGAACTTTTATTAAACATACCAGATTGAATGTAGGTCAACTTTTCGTTCCTATGACGTGGCATGCCTGTGAAATATTAATGGGTAGGTACTTCCTGCTAGGTAGACACAAAATTTACACTAACCTATTGAAATAACGTCATACCAAAACGTACCCTCCTACGCACAGAATTCTGAAACAATATTACTTTGCAAAATAACCAACAACTATATCGCAGTCCCGTGACCTAACGAGAAACTATCCCGCAGAAGAAAGTGTAAATAGTTTAAACGAAATCGAACCTACGACCTAGCTCACGCACTTTGAGTACCGAAGGCTCTAACCAAATGCACCTACGAGGCAAAGCGCGCCGCGCAACGTACTACCTACCGTTCCGTACCCGCACGTCGTGGTTATATCTACCTACCGTTCCGTACTTTTATTTTCATTCAATCAAAATATAATTTCTTAAAATAGGTACACTTAAATCTCAGCTTCACACATATTCAATAAAATAAAACGTATGGAAAATTCCTGAAAATGTACACATAAAATTATCGTAGGTAGAACTCGCAATCCGAAGTAAAAATGTAGAAGTACTCGGAGATAAGCAAAAACACATGACAATATGTAGAACCAGAATATCACAGATCTTAAACAACATACTACAAGATTCTAACTTATGAAAAATATGAATTTCATTTACGTGTTACAATGATTAGAAAACAAATATGGCAGACACGGCTTAGTACCGACACTCATACTCATACACTTTTTCTTACGTTACGCGATTACAAAACTTTATATTGCACTGTTATATTCTGTATCTACGAAATATAAGGAAAGATCTGACCAGATAAATAGCTGCAGACGCCATGGCACCACCAGCACCCGTCGCCTTCCCTGGAACCAAGAACCTCTTCAAAGTTGCGACCGTCGCTCCCGGCGCCATTCCAAAAGTGAAAAAACCGCATGTTTTTCCAAGGAAGCGTCTGTGTAAACCGACAAAATTACGATTACCACGGAATACTTGAAAATCGCTAATGAATCAAAACTTTTATAATTCGTCGAGTAATAACCAATGGTAGCAATTTGTAGTTACAAAAATCATGACTCAACCAATAGAATTTCACATCTGTCACTGTCGCTCATAAGAGAACAAAAAGGGACGGCAACAATCTCAGCCAAGATTTTTCCAACACTACCCTCCACGAATCAATAGCATTGGCTCCCGGATTCGAACCTGAAGTCAGCCTAGAAGGCTAGCCCTAAAAGTATTCTAATTTGAGAACAGATGGCGCTTTTCCCATTTATTACAAAATTAAGGATTTTACGTAAAATACATGAGAAATTAAGTCGAAAATTATTAAATTGTTACAATCGTTCTTTTTAATCAATTCCCACCATTTATTTAATCAGAAGTTTGATCAAATTTCGCAACAATTCCGTATAGAATGTGCCAGCTCCATCCCATGAATTTTAGTGTGGCGCTGTATGTCGGAGAAAATATCAAATATTATGATATGAACAACCATAGACCTTCCACGTAATACAATGAGTTTTTATCTTAGGGTTATTTTGTATTGCGATTCTATGTATTTACATGGAACAAGGAGTTTTATATTGTATGATCTTGACGGTCTAGTTAGTTCCTTTTTTCGCCACACTCAATACACCATAAACAAGGAGAGGTACTGTAATCCTTACAGACGGTGATGAATGAACTTGTCAGTCATTTGAATTACATTATTTTTGTTTCATGTTAATGTTATTGGTATTTGATGTTTATTATAATTTGACAAATATTTATACCGTATTTTATAATGAACAATATTTAAATTAAATGGATTAACAAGCAATATTGTTAACAAAATAGCAAATTTATTTCTGAATGCTATTGGTTCATATTTGAATAATCAAAATACTATATTCAAGTTTATTTTAATTTATGAACATGATCGTTATTTTTCATACAATATAAAACTAATTATTAATCTGAAAGTATGTAAACTTTTGTTTATTTTGCAGATTCTCTTCTCGCGGGGCGGTCATACAACTGTCTGACCAATAAGAGCTCAGATGCGATTTCGTCTGAAATGGCGCGAATTTCAAAATGTCTCAAATCGATTTTGATGAATTATAATTTTACGAATAGATAATTTTTATCAAATCAAGTTATTTATAAGAAATATTATATTTGTGGGGTGGCGGTGCGCCTAAACATGAAGGCGTATCGTTACATCCGACCCCCAATTTACTGGAGTTGACTTAAAACTTCAACGGAGGAAAATTCTCTTGACTCAAAATTGAGATCCACAAATATAATCAGTTAGAAATTTTTTTCATTGACACTTTTCCCAGAATGTATTTTGTGTAGTGTGTAATTTAAACCAAAAGGTCAGCAAATAGTTACATGGATTGAATCCCCAAGCTTTAAACATTTAGTCATGAATAAAAATCTCCTTCCCAAGGGCAACAAGTCTCTGCCGAGGAACCGGAAGGCCAGTCGACCCTGTGATCTCATCTGTTCAGTCCAACCATGTATTGAAATTAAACCAATATACGAATGACCCTGGTCAAAGAATGAAAGTGTTGCATTTACTAGTTCCAGTCATTTAAATCCAATTGACAAAAAGTTCTACTCAAAAATCTCAACCCAAAATAAAAATTACTAACCTTTCGGAGAATGTAACAAATAAAACTGTTAATTTCAAAACTTTAAAATCATCAGACGAATAATCAACTTATTTTGATGATTATTCGGACAAAATACAAAGCCAAGCAAAGGAACAGTCTTGTTTGCAGTGTGCCTATTAGTTGGAGCGAATTATGAAAAACAGATAAAACCTGTTAATGTTATATAACTGAATCAAAAAATTGTATGATTCAAGTCATTGAATTTACCCCTAACACCAAATTTCATAAAACCTCATTATGTACCGTGTAGTGTGTCATGGTTCAAATGTCAATGAAAAGTATCCTAGACTCTGATTCCATTATTTATCTATACTCTTCTCTCTGGCTTAAGTCTAATCTTTGATTTCAAAGACAGAGATTCGCCTTAGCTTATCTTTCATAATCATCACAATACAACCTCTTATGATCATTCCACAATCGTCCCATACATTCTGCATAGACAAGTTAACAGAACCTTTGTCAGGATATAAAATGTTCGTTATTTTTTATTCAAAATCGACAATTTTCCTCATCTTAATCAATTATGAAATGCAAAAATTCCGCAAATAACTAAACTGTTACGCTGAAAGTATTTATCACTAAAGTTCCTAGTTCCATTTGAATGAAATACGGATTTTATTGACTGTTAAGTCGCAAATATATATATCACAGAATCCCCAAGTTCAACCCTTACACTTTCAACCGACAATTTCATAGCATCTATTTAATAGTCAAGCTTAAATAAATAATGGGAAGTATTATTTAAATTACACTATGAAAATATTTACTATTTCCTCAATTTTATAAATAAATTATAAAAGAAATTGTACATCCTTCCAAAAGTGAATTTGTGTTGTGTGTGTGTGTAATGTGACTAAAAATGTTAACAACCATAACCTCAATTTGAAATCTGAAATCTTTGATTACCTCAAGTTAATGAACAACAATGTATCGCGCAGGATTAAATCACACCGTGTGCAAGGCGCTGAGGTTGTGCTAAGCCTCAACGTACTAGAAGAGTAGTACTTATACAATCCACATCAATACTCGTCTTTATTCTGCATTGGAATGGTGATCGTTAGATAAGATGATACCCCTACGTTACACAATGCAGATACCCTATATGCTTGATATCTTGCCGGGCATATTGATCAAGGTAATCTCTTCAAATCCCAATTCGAACTTATTTCGTTAACACCTTAGCTTGATGTAAGTGTGGGGAAAAGCATTAGCCTCATAGCATCAGCCTGAGAACTGCGTGTGAGTAGAAAAATATATGAAACACCTGTTAAACACAGAAATGACTGCTGTCCTAATCCTAACTTCTACTTTTCATATAAATTTCGTTGTTGTGTGTGGTGTAGTTTTTAGAAGGACACACAATAACTTGTAGTCAAAGTAGGTAAACTATGATATTTACCAGAGCCCTGCTTACATCTCCTTTCAAACTTATTAATAAAATAAATATTTAATAAACATAAATAATAATAATACATAAATTATAATAATACGTTCATCAATCTTTCAATCCCCTTTTATTGGCCACCTTACTCTGATCTGCGCCACTCAAATAAACATCACAGCCACCTCTACTTGACCACTGATAAACAAAATTAGAATTATTGAAATGCATGTGATAAATTGTGTTTTTTTTTCTTCTGCATTCTTATTGGAAATAACCATCTGTTCCCAAATCAAAATACGTACTTTAAAATTCGCAAATGATAATTCCAAAACTTATCAACTAAAACGAACACTTAGGGTTAGTGAAATTAAACATATAACACAGAAATTACGCCAATCGCTATTAGAACGTTGCCTTTTCTAAAATAAAGGAATATGAAAATATTTACGCCGCAACTTTTGCTCTTTCTAAAATATCAAACTTATCATGAAAATTATTGAATGAAGCAACGTATCTTTTACGCTATTGCACTTATGCTAGGTATTATTTTAAAACTAAGTTAGTACTTATGAACTAAGGACAAACACGTTTGTAGCAAGCAGTGTGGCGCCCAAGACAAAGGAATGTAGAGAAATCCTGAAGGTTTGGAGAAACCCAAAACAGATTAACCCGCTCCGAACCATGAGACCCCAGCACTCTTGCCCAAATATTTTTTTCTTTTTCTAACTACTATTACGCTTACGCTTGTATTACGCTAATGTCAAGATATAACTACTTCAGTGGTCTACTAACTGCTTCCGTGGTCTAGTAACTGCTTCCGTGGTCTAGTAGTCCGAGCCATGGGCTCTCGATCCGGATTTCCTCGGTTCGTTTCTCAAGGGGAGAATGACTTTGTGTTGTTGTTTCTAGTTTGGTTAGGACATTGCAGGCTGAATCACCTGATTGTCCGAGAAGAAAAGGATTCCGTGCTACGGAGGGCACGTTAAGCCGTCGGTCTGAATCACCTGATTGTCCGAAAAGTAAAAGGGTTCCGTGCTTCGGAGGGCACGTTAAACCGTCGGTCCCGGTCGCTGTCATTGATAGTGGTCGTAACACAAACCATGTCAGAGGTCTATTTGCTGTGCTAAAAGGCGGTTTAAAACTCTGACACCAGGGTTCATCGGGTCGATCGACTTGATACCCATACGACAGAAAAAGAAGTTTTCGAGTAGTGTCGCGCTCGCTTCGCTCGCGTCATGTTAATGGTTTAGCTTTGCTACGTCGCGTTCGCCTCGCTCGCGTAACATATTGATTTAATTTTCGTGTCGTATCACTTTGCTCGTGTTGTATCACTTTGCTCGTGAATGCTCGCTTTTTCAAGTGTCCTCTGTGAAATACAGTTTCACTAAAATGTCTGGGTTTTTTTTTTTTTTTTTAGGATTTTAGGATGTCAAGATTTTACGCAATCGCTTATTATGTTTATCACAAAATTTTACGCTGTACTTTATGTAGAGAAAAACTGTTATCAAATTAATTACGCGCAAAAATGCCTTATAACTAAACCTTCTAAACCCATTACTTAATTCAAACATGAGAAATAATTTATGTTTGTTGATGAAGAAATCTGAAAATAATTTATTAATTAAAATAGGTACATAAATAAAATAATTAAAATGTTAAAATCCTGGAAATTCAAAACCGATAAATCCTTCTACAAACAACGATGTATTTTTCCTGAAATCGCTTCAAAAATAAAAAAATATGTCCTAAACAACACTAACTCTAACACTCGACTATCTGAAACACGTAACAGAAAGACATAGAAGAAATAAACCAGCTCCAGAAAATCTCATCGTACGTTTACGAATGAACTCTGAAAATCTATAAAATTGAATAAAATGTAAATGGTTTTTTTTTTCTAATTTTAATGAATGCAAAGCCTAATTAATTGTACATCTACTACTACTACAACTAAATGATTTGTTAATTTTGGTTGGTTTTATTGGCACTGGAACTAACCTAATCAAAAATTTATTTGATTTAAGAAAATTCAAATAACCTTAAATAATTTAATCACGTCATGAAAGAATGAAATATAAATATCCAGCTAAATTTTCGAAGTTGCATAGAATGTAAATATACGTTTTAACAATTTAGAATAAAAATAACACAATAGTAAATAAACAAAATAACTAATTAATTATAAGTATTCGCAACAGAAACCAGAAGTAACTCATAAGTTTTAAATATTGGCAAAAGGAAACCCAAAATTAAGCATAACAACCGTAAACAATTGCTTTGATTAAATGCTATTTACTAACGATTCAGAAAAACTAATTGTAATTTTACGTTATTGAATTGACTTATTTGTTTGTTGCCTTGTAAAATTTAAAATATAGCCTAATTTAGATACAAACAACACTAAATTTCTTAATTTAACATACAATAACCATGAGAAGCATGATGTTGTTGAATTAAAAAAACGTATACGATTAAATTCCAAATTGAAACATCGCGTTTGTGTACTTTCGCTACTCAACTATCTTAAATAACATCTTAAAAATACTCAAAAGAACTAAGAATGTTCTAAGAAATCTAGGCTTGACATCGTTTTGTTTATTAAAGTTGAAGGTTACTGTTTTAAAATTACACATTTAAGAACATTAAGTTATTTTCACGGAAGTGTTTTATACTTGAATTTACTTTTAAAACTTAACGACCCCCATAAACTACTTACGACCCCCAAAGTTTACTAACGACCCCCAATTTATTAGACATATTGTCTGTAGGTAAACTTCAAAATGTATTGTTATGTTAATATAAATGGCAGTGTAAAACAATGAAATCATGATTATTAAGGTAACGTAAACAAGTTAATTAAAAATTCAAAACAATCCGCATGAAAAATTTACAACCCTGGAAAAATATAAATAAAAACATAAAATTCATAACACCTAATACGCTAAAATACCATTCTTGTCACTCCGTTTTCACGAACAACAATTTGTGGTTACAAAGATAACCACGTAAAAGTAAAACTGAAACCAATTCCTCAGCAAGTCAAAATTTTAATTCTGGTACTGAAAAAGAAAACAACTGGGAAGATCCGTGCTCTACGTCTAAATAAAATCGTAATCCTAGTAACGCAAATCAAAATAAACGTGCTGTAAGCCTATACTCTCTAATCTAAACGTCAAAATGATAGTAAATGTAGTCAACTGTAATAGGAATATTAGCAAAATTTAAATAAAATGACACAAAAATCATAGTTTCAAGATATTTAAGTCCGTAGTAACACGAAAAACGATATTATCCTGGTCACGGAAACCGAATTTGTAACATTACCCTACCTTAACCTAGCCCTATTTTTTTAAAAACTCTAATTATAGAAAACAGAAGTAAAAGAAATTAAGAAAATCTAAATGTTGAAAATTTAAAGGACGATTTTTTGTAAATGTAAAGATGAAATTTAAGATACGAAAACTTTAATTAAAATTCTTCAGTTGCAAGTAAATCACTTCAAGAAAATTATTATAAACTACACTTAAACGCGACACTAATCGTAGGTAGAGCACGGATCCATCAGACACGATTCCCAGAAGGCTGGACATGGACAAGGCTGAAGACACTGTAAATAGAGGAAAAGAAAGAACTTAAAGTAACAGAATTGGTTTCAGTTTAATGAGATTAGTATTTGGCCAAATGAACGTCTAGTAGTATAATAGGACCTAAAGTTGCGAACCGCTGTTGTAACCCCTGAACTTTAATGACTCGAATGGTATAACCTACTTTGCCTTATGATAGTTAAATAGAATAGAAAATACTAAATTTACGAAAGTGATGATGAAGATGAATAGAATAAAAATAATCCTAAAACTAAGTAAACGTTCAACAATAAAGATTTTAGAGGGTGAGGAAGACTAATAATCTTAGCATTCAAATATATTGTAAGAAATTTGCTGTTTCAAACAAGATAAAACAACAACAGCATTTTTGTGTTTTTGGTAAAGCCGGGGCACCGCCCTTTCCCGCCACCGTGCAGTGCTCCTCGTCAGCCAGACTCTGGACAGAGCTCCTCCAATATATTTAATCCTGATATGAGGGGATGTATCTTTAATTCAAGTCAAAATGCAATATTTTTGTCAGTCAGTCTAGTCATACTTTACTAAGTATACAAAAGGACAAGAGGGTATATCCATCAAATCTAGGTTTGTTCCTGAACCTAGTGTATGGTTAGGTATTCCAAATGAAAACCTTTACAATATTCATAAACTTAATTTGAAAATAATGTATTTCATTTTTGTATTCAATGGTGTGGTAACTTTAGTTTTACTGTGATTTTAATATCAGGATTTCTTTTGAATTTACATTTACTGAGTTTAATGGAACAAATGAATTCACGACATCTAGATTTACTTGTTTACTAGAATTGTGAAACTATGAAAATATATATTTGAAAACAAAAAACATTAATCTTCCATGACAAAGTTAGAAGGAATTTATTTCAAAATAAAAGAAAATGAAAATATGAAGAGAATTTACTGCAAGCAAAACTTATTTGAAACTTTTGTAGAATTTACTTTAAGTTATAGGTAAATATTTATTTTCAACCTTCTACTAAAAAGTAACATCAATTTTGTATTTTAAAATTGTCAGACCTAGTTTCTTTGAACTAAGTAATAAGAAATGGTGAATCGAACTGTACTTGTATAGTTTCTCATTCTTTATTTAGAGAAAACTATTAAGGCTTTGTCCTAGTACGCTCAAACTCAACATCACTTTCATAAAAGTAACTTCTTTATTTATTACTTTTGACATTGCAAACTTTCTATGCAACTCCATATAAAGTGTAAAAGGCTGGTAATAAACATTTGGTTAAATTATAACAAAACAATAAGAAACTTTATACGAATAAAAGTTACGGAAATGTTACTCTCTAAATGCTTAAAATTTCCACTGCTTGGCATTTGAGTATGGCCTTGAATCTAAATATGACATTCATTCTAAATCCGTTAAATATGTTAGTTAGATAACTATTACTAAAATGTCATTAGTAAAATTGCTGATGAGAAAATATTCAAAAAATGGAATTAAAAGTTTCCTGAATTAGGTATAAAAAGATGTATCAAAAGATTATTAAACTTTGCATTTCTGAATTTCGAATAATTTTTAATTGTAGGCAAAATATGTAGATGAACATTAAATACTGAATAAAAGTAGATATTACCTTTTCAAAACTGTAAATATCACCCTTTTGGTTGGAACATCCACGTCTCGGAATCAAACTGGAACTGCAGTACCTAAATAATCTAAAATAATAATATCCGTTCCTATCAGTAGTAGTATCTTTTCAAGATTCTCGAAGATCCGCCAAATTCCCGGAATGTCCACCTAATATTATTGAAGCTTCGAATTCCCGGTAGGTACACCTAATATTCTTGAAGATCCATCGCATGCCCGGAATGTCCACCTATATTGAAGTGAAGATCCGTCGAATTCCCGGTAGGTACACCTAATTCTGATATCAATATCCTAAACAATCTGGCTATACTACTAACAAATTAACAATAATCTAAAACCACGCCTCAAATATCTGCAGGGTAAATCTAAGAACAATGTATCAACAAATTCGAACTATTTTTGAAACTATTTCTCACTAATAAAAATTGTACGATTTAAAATGGATGAGTGACCGCTGATGGATGGGTGACCGCTTCTCACGTCTGACTCGAACTAGCTTAAAAGTAGTACAAAAGTTCCGCAACAAGATTAATAATTTCTGGATATCGACAT
>JARACY010001195.1:0-64164 GCA_029255725.1 Scrobipalpa atriplicella | reverse complement strand
ACATTTTACAATAAAAAATAAGAAAGAGATAGCTCATTACAATTTTCAAGGCAACTATCTCTTTCGCATTTATTGTTTGATATGCAATTAGAGTGCAATAAGCGCAGTTAAAATTTTGTAGCGACATCTAGATGTGAGTAGACAAAACTAAGAAGAAACTTGTTCTGCCATCTGTTTTCAAGCAGCAATACTAATACGACTTCAATTCAGAAATAATTTAACTAGATGCCAGCACTTCCTGCGTTTACAACATAAAAGGAGTTTTGATTTGATTTTTTAACAAAATATTTTTAATCTTCACTCAGAAACTGTCAACAATGGCAAATTGCCAAATTGCTTACCATTGCTTACGGTTTGCTTTATTTATATTAAAGCGATAGAGCTTTCCTAACTTTTCCTAAATACTGTGCATATTGGCTGCGTTTCTTTTGAGGTCTCAAGATGATGTTGATAAAGCGTTTAGCTAATCTTAAAAAGATAAACACCTTTGATAAATCCATTCAAGCTTTCCGGAGATATTCTCAGAAGTCGATAAACCTCTCGGAACCGTCAGTTCAGAATTATTTCGATCACTTGATAGTGGAAAACGAACATCTTCTCATGAAAGACGATAAATCTCCTACTGAAGTAAGGCGACTTCGCAAAATCAAGCCAGTTGTAAATGTATTGACGCAAAGAACTTGCTTGCAAAATAGTATCGCTGCATTGAAAGAAAGTAAGAGGTGTGAAGAGGATGAAGAAGTTAAAAACATGATGGAGGAAGAGTATGAAATTTACCGCAAACGCGCGAAGGAAATTGAGATCCAACTGCAATCAGTTTTGCTCGAACCTGTCCTAACCAATAGTGAGATCCTTTTGGTGGTAGTTGCAACCGAGGGAGACGAAGCCGGTCTATTTGTCAAAGAATTGTTCGACATGTACACATCCTATGGGAAGTATAAAAACTGGCGCGTAGATGTGGCATCAGTCGAGGAGGCCGAGACTGGTTTCAAGAGAGCTTCGATCCTGATCGACGGTTTAGGCGCTCTGGAATTGATGAACTTAGAAAGTGGAGTGCACCACAGAGTCTCTGATAAAAACCAGCCGAATCGCATCAGTACAGTTTCTGTGTCAGTGCTGCTACAACCGGCCAAGACAGAGAATGTTCCTCGCGAAGAAGTCACTGTGGAAACTATAGCCAAAAACGGTGATGATGATAATTCGCAAAATTACGTTCGTGTGACACACACGCCTACGGGCGCCTCATTGACGTGCAAAGCCAATAAATCTAATAAAATTAACACGTATGTTGCAATAAAAGAGCTAAATACTCTTCTGTTTTATAAAAATAAACAAATACCTCAATCTGCAGAAAAAGGATGTGTAAGTTTTTATTCAACTTCTTGTACCAATTACGCCAACGCCGTAGCAAGCGTTTCTCGTAGCGCTACGCCGCCGCGTAGCAAGAACATTAGAAAAAAATATGATTTTAGTATAACCATTTAAAAAAAATAGGGAGGTACTTCTTTTTTTATTTACTTCCTTATTATTTGATCTTTTTTTTACTTTTTCGTACAAAATGACCACCTCAATCCTATGCCTCAATCAGACAATTTGTATGGGAATGCCAAATATTTTTTCATTCCTTACAAGAATTTCATGCTGACAGTTGTCCAGTTTCATTGACTAAGCAACCCCTCTCAGTTACGCTGTCCCTTACACCCGGTATAAATAATTTTAATTTTTATCACTAGAATAACTTCAAAAAGTTCTAGAGACCAGTTGACAGACAAATTCCTGAAAATTGATGACGTCATAATTATGTAAATATCTCTTTTTAGGGGTGTCTCATCCCGTCCAGCAGAATAATCCGCACCTACGACTTCATAAGGGACCGTGTGATGGAGCATCGCAAGGAAGAGTCCCAGCATCGCCTGAAGAGCTTCCTAGAAGGAGGCGAGGATCTGGAACGGCTGCATGAGGTCCTGCTGAGTCACCAGCAGCACCAGAAACTTATGAACGAGATCAGAAAGTTTAAGAAGAAACAGGAGGAAGATATAAGAGAAGAAGCATATATTCCAGGATCTATGTAGAGTGGGAGAGTCAAGTAGGTACCGATTTATTTTGTTTAATAGCTTATGTTTTAGTTTAGTAGGTACCTATTTATTTTTTGAATTTATTAATATTTATTAACAACATCTTTGTTTTCTTTACTGTCGATCGCTATCATAAACTATTATTTTAAGATCTCGCTTTTAATTTCCTTAAATTATAAAAAAAATTGTAGGTACACGTTAAATTTAACATCAGCCGGTCTTTCTACTGAACAAAGACTAACGCTATTATATTCTTGTTTTTTAACATCAATTTTGGCTTCTAGTCTCATTCTTCGAGCTTATTACCGCAAATTACCACCCCGCTTTCATGTGTCAATGTTGCAGTTTATCGGAGGTATTCCAAACATTTCCTATGGCTACCGTTGCAGGCAGTTTTACCAACAGAATATGTAGGAATATGTACAGAGACAAAGCTTCATACAACCGTAATGTGATAAAAAAACACTATGGCAGAATTACGAAAATTGGACAACAGGTCGCTGGTGTACATTTGTGTACTATACACACTCATACGGAAAATGTTAGGAGTCAATCAGCCGTTTTCAACGAGGATGTATGAAGTTTTCTCTCTGTACAATTTCTTACTCATGTCCTTTTACCACCGCAGACCACAACGCTCCTATTGATAGAATTATTAGGGTTACACTCGAGTAGCTTCCTCTGCAAACCGCAGGGACGTCGCATTCTCCGCGGTATGGAGTTATTAGTGCTAATGATAAACTGACGGACAGACGGACAGACCTATGGCTATTGTCGTTCGACCGCATCGCTTCCTTTCTTCCGAGGGGTTGGTGGAAGAATGCGAAAGGATAGGTTGGCCCTGAAACTTTCTTAACATATAAGTTAAAGCTAAGTAATTACAACGGGTTTGAAAACCGCCGATTCATTCATCATAGATTACCTATGCAATCGCGTGGATTTCCAGCAGAAATTGAAATAAAAAAAACTAAGTCATGGAAATAAGTGTCTAACTAGAAATTACCCTACCTCAATCGGTGAAGACGCATTACGGCACTATTTGCGATCCAGTCTCTATCAATACGTGATTACATAATAAGTTGCAAATAAGACGGTAGCCACCATACAAATGAGCACACTGTGTCTTGTCTACCAAGAGCGCTTTCAAATAACGTTAAGCTGTACATTTCTGCATCGCGTTATGACCTATACAATACGCACCAAGCAAAAACAGCGATGGATCTGTAAGAGTGCAGAATCGCACGGTCGTCAGCGACTGTTTCATCAAACTACTTTACAATAAGTACAATTCGATGTACATTATGCGGCCGGTATGCCTCTACGATACTAGAGCGATTACTACAGTAACCGTCCACGTAATGTACATCGAATTGTACTTGTAAACATGAATGGCGCAGTCTTCAGTCCAAACGGAATGCAGCATTGGTTCGGATTGATTGGCCGTTGCTGCGATAATAGACGCTAATGCAGCATAATTACAGACGATCCAGTCGCTCGGGGGTGATCATGTATTGGCGTACAAGCTACACATTTCTGTATGCGCAAGTGCAGATTAGCTTGTTCTAGTTTGGATAAGTAGCTACGACTACGAGTAATAAAAGTATGGAATTATTAGAAATAGGTATAACTAAGTCAGCCAAGAAGTTTTTAAATAGGTATACGTGTCGCATGTATGAATTCCTAGATAAATTCATACAGCACCATCAAGTCAAGCCCCAAATGGTAGGCCATTATTTTACTAACTAGCAAAATATTTAATTTTTATTACAACTAAAATCACTGTACCAAAACTATATCTAATAGTTGTACAATTATAGTTAGATGACAAAGTGCAGAGAAACTCATGCATTAGCACATTACGCAACGTAGTACATAGACAGCCGTCGTTCGCAACAGTCATTCATTAAATTAAATTAATGAATAAACTTGTCAGTGGCGTGTAAAGACGCATACAAAGTATGTCATCGACTCATCGCCGCTAAATACTAGCTTCCATACATTACCTACTAATAGCCTTCGTTGCTACTTACATGGAATTTTCCTGGCGCACCGATTATTTGCTACTATTTTACCACAGTAGAAATGAAGAACGGTAAATCGTCTATACTAACACAAGCTATAAACCCTAACTAACTAATTAAACCCACGGTAAGGTACATTAGGTCAGATTATGGCCAGGTCGTGAAAGAGGATATGGAGGAAAGAATCTTATACCAGCAGTGGATCTGATGACCGGGTAAATAGGAGTATCAAAAGTTGGAAAGGAAGAAGAAGAAGAATACCTTCACCAAAACTATCCCTTTTACCTATTTCATTAGGGAATATTTACATATTGTATAATATGTAAACGGACTTGAAATGTACAAATCGTACTAAATAAAACATTGTAAGTACGTTGTACTTACAAATTAAAGACGTATACCTATTATGGAAATAAATCTGGGAAATAGGTATATTTCACAGTAAGAATCTAGAGTTCCAAGTAATGTTGCAAATATTGATTCGCAAATTCGCTTAGAAGTTACAAAGTACCTTTACCATTCACAATTGCTTGAGGAAAGTGCAAACAAATTGAAGAACATATTTCACCAAGTAGAGTGGCTGGTTCCACATCGTTAAGCACGCTACGAGAGAAGCCCGAAGAAACGCCTCTACCTAATATTGGTTCACCAAAATTGAGAGTAGAAAAACCTCTTAGAAAAACTAACAGCTCTCGGATCTAAGGTCATTCTAATGAACGACTCATAGTTATTGTGTTTTACTTAAAGGGATATAAAGGACAGCTTCCGAACTGATAGGGATTGATTTTTACAGCATGCTCGGGAGGTGAAGCAGTATTTCCTTTAGCTCAGCATTAGTCTGCTTTACTTTTAGTCTTTACTTTTCTATATACTTTATTTTGTCTCTTACATCCCTTTGTTTGTAACTTTTTGATACCAATCTTCAAACTTTGTTTCATTCTATAAACAAAGAATTTGCGAATTTGTGTGGAAAGTGGGGTTCGTTTTCGTCGGTTAAAGCCCCGCGTTATTGCCCACATTAGTTTTGGACCATTTCCTTTGCGAGTGCAGTTTGCCCACGCCTGCCCACTTACCACTTACTGTACCCACTTACTGCCTCTTAAATAAATACCCCACGTTTGAGCAATATAACTCGAACAACACTTCACACTTACTGGGACTTCAGCGGGAAGGATTTATAGCAGTCGTATAAAATCAGAGCAAATCCAATGTCAGAAATGTGCGTGTTGAAGTGAAATCACTTTACATTGTTTTATTGTTAGTACTTGATCTGGATTATTATGCATTTCTTCAACCATGTTCAGCTAAATTAACAGCGAAATACATTGCACAGGAACATAATTATGCTATTTTATTTTCATAGAATGGAAGCATAAAAAGAACAATAATGTACCTTCCAGCTGCTTTATTTTACCAGTGAATACTTTAAAAGTCAGCAAATGGAGGTGTCACAAGATTCCTTGAAAATCAAGTAATCTATTAGGTACTTTAATCCATGATGCTTCTTAAAATGTCCTCATAAATAAATAGAGCAAACCCTATAGTTATTTGGTCGTAAACGACCTAATAACGCGTGTTTTTATGCATGAAATGAATGAATAGGGTATGCCTACGGGGCCGTAGCACTATTTGCAAAATATCAAAGTTGCACAGCACATAAAATGAAAATGCCAACGTCCTTTGAAAGACATGTTATTTTGCATAAGCAACATAAAAAGTTAAATAATGAACAAAATACGTCCAATCCACCTGGTAGTTAATTGAAATCGTCCCATGCAAGCGGCGCTATAAGTGTTTTTACTTTTTAATTAAATCCACGGCTCGTTTTCATGCTATTTGTATGACTACTCGTCTCCGTCGGTAACCCGCCAATCACGATCATCTGATTGAAATCTACAACTGACAGTAATGCACGCCTGTCAGAGTCGGCGAGTAACCGAGTGAACGGCCTGTTCTAGTTAGCTCCATCGACAGTTTTTCTGAATATTAAAACCGTTTACTTACAATAATTTGAAGGGCGTGAAAGGCTCTATGATCTTTCTGATGAATGTCGAACATCACGAAACGGAATCGGTTGTTGGCCACGGATTCGTCTTCATTTCAACTCTACAGTTGCAAAAGTGTCCGCATGACAGTTGATTTGCAAATGTTTTGCTCTTGTGAGTTTAGCTTGTTTGGAATGGAACGGATTCCAACTCTATAGGAGCTGCTCCTAATGTTGTATCTAAAAGAGCTACCCAGCAAGTTTCTCGCTCGATTGCCGTTTAGCAAAATGTAGTCTAGGAGAGCCAGCTTCGAGCTACTTACCATCATATTTTACAACAAAATGGAGTCTAGGAGAGAAGTCCGGCCGCTTACTTGTCACGACAGAAAACAATCGTGTGTTTGCTTGCTCGAGCTAATCGCCCATTAGTGCGAGTACCAGCTTGCCTGCAGTCTTTTAGCACGCGAGCTTATTTAGCTAAGCCCGGCTACACTGTAAGCACTGGCCATTTTGTGCACATATTTGTTTTACGAGTAAGTCAGGGAGGCGCAGATAGAGCAACGAATTCGGATCAAAAACCCTTGAAAGTGGGGAAAAACTAAATATGTTGTCTTATGTCGAGTACCAATACTTTCTATGGAGCAATATTTTATTTTCTACTTTACGAGTATTAGAGATACAGAGATGGCAGCAGAAAACTCCTTTACGTTACAGCATTTGTACCTAAGTATATTATCTGCACTCCACAAAATCTGTACGATGCTACGGATAATGCAGTTGCCGTGGTAGAGCACTGGTCTAATAAGTTAATTTGCACCATCGACATGACGGAAGAAAAAGAAGAAGTAATTTATTACTACTTATGCATTTTGCCGCCGAAAGCATCGAGTGGACTTGCAAAACTCATGGAAATTATGCTCAGATGTTTTCTTATTAAAAACTCGTACTTGTAATTTTATTTTTCTGCTATCCATACCTCTACCTCTGGCTTACAGCCTTACAGTCGGCTAGCACGCGAGCTTACTTTAGTAAGCTCTGCTACATTGTAAGTATACCTAAGTAATTTGCATTGATTTTGTAGGCACACTTGTTTGTTTTTAGTCAAGCGTAAACTGAATACAGTGTGACCATTTTAGCAAATTTAATTATCTTATAGTAGCAAATTTTGATGCTGATTAAAGAAATAAACATTTTAGGACTGATGTCACCCCCTATCTCGGTCGTTTCTAGCCCCTCTAGGCATCAAGAGCTAAATTGAAGCCAACCCATGCAAAAAGATGGTTATTTTGAATTGTAGCTGTTAGAGAAGTTAATTACAAAGTGTCACAATTCACAATATGTTTAGTTTAGTAAGGTTCCTGCTGAAAACCAGCGCTACAGTCCTGGACTCTACATGCTGAGCTGGAAACCTTTTCGGTATCGATTGTAACTTTTAGACCATTTAGTTTTAACTTGTCTATTGTAATAACTGGTACCGAATAAATTATTTTCTTTCTTTATATGTACGAGACATGCACAAAGTATGCAGGTATCATTTTAGTTTTCTACTCATTTAGTTGTGTCATAAAAACGATTATAAATCACAACGGAAAACAGCATCGGTTTACGTGTACTTTGTCTCAAATACTTTACAAAGCAAAAATACATGGCGAATTTGTCTCCTCACAGCGGGACGACACATTTATTTATGGTTCACCAAAACATTTACCCTATTATTATTGCGATGTTATGGCTGTATTAAAATGCTATAAAATTTATGATGCTTGTATATTTACTCCAAACTAAACTCAATCTTATTACACTGGAATAGAGCCCAAGTTCAGATTGCAGTGATTTATTTGTAGGGTAGAATGACAAACGCGAATTAGGCAAGTCCCCTCGCATGAACTGCTGTTTCGCAGAGGCGCGAAGTCAGTACCGCCAAGTCAGCATATTGTGAACGGGACATTGCCGGGACAATAGAAAGGGTTCCATGAAAAGCGACGTAGCAAATTGACTGTCGTACAACACTGTAAATTGAATTAAATTAATGTTTTTACAAAAAGGGTTTGCGTTACATTTCCATTGTTGTAATTTAAAAATTTAGGACAGGCTTAGAAAGTCAAAAACACTTTTAAAGCAAATTAAAAAAATATTTGTCCCGCCCGCCCTACAGTGTACAGTAGTAAGCTTCCTCCGTTCTTTAGTAGATGGCGCTATGAACCTGATCTTTACAATCGAAGTTTCAAAGGTCCTTGCTTGTAAAAAATAAAATAAAACCGCTAACGAATCTACCTACGTTTTTTTTTGCTGTTCATCGTTTGGAGATTTCGGATCGTAATAAAACTACTACAGTTCTAATCACCAAAGCCTCATACTCAACAAGCGGGATGGTTACGTTCATAAACATAATAAATCTAATAAAAAGGGGTCTAAAAAGGCTATTAGTGGGCTAATACAGATGGGCCGGGCGCGACTAATCAAACACATTCTCTTATCTCATCCATCATGTCAGAGGCAGAGCTGGTGAGCAAGAAACTCATTAGAGGCTGCGACCTAGAGACCTGATAAACACCCCATATGGGATGTGTATGGGTTCCTATAGTTAAATATTTGTACAATTTCAGACAAGCATTAAACAGATACTTCAATCGAAGATAACAATATCAGTACACCATTTAATTACCTCTGCGACCTAGAGACCTGATAAACACCCCATATGGGACGTGTACCTATGGATAGGGTTCTTATAGTTATTTTTACAATTTTATACAAGCATAAAGAAGATACTTAAATCGAGGGCAGTGTCACGCAGTGTTTCCACAATGTTACAAAAGTAACATTTTACGTTATTTTTGACCCTCTCATGTCGAGACTCTATAGTCCCGAGATAATGGTGAAACACATAATAATAATAATAAATCGGAGAGCAAAGGGGAGATAAACAAATGTACATAAAAAATATATCTTTATTTACCACTAGTACAGTTACAAATTAAGTTTTTGTGGTCAAAATGTTACTTTTCGAGTTAACTTATGTTTTTTTTGGCAAAGGGACTGTGGCAACACTGATCGAGGTTTACAAATATTGTATTAGTACACCATTCAATTACCTCTATATGCGATGCTGAAACTCTACATTTATTAAATCATGGTAAGGTATATGGGGCAAAAAGAGCGTCAAATGTCTTAAAATAAAAAGATTATAAGTGCTCATATTTTTATATCATTTACAAATGTTGAATGCAGATTCACTAAAACTGGATACATGGATCTCTCTCTATAGGTATAAATAAATTATATTACAGGACAGGAACCATCGGCAGCCATATTAATTCTGTTTTCATTAGACCGCTGCTATAGCCCGCTATTAAAACAATAATCAACGCTCTACCCAAAAACGAAGACTCCTCTTAAATTTTATATCATCCATCTCCTTCCATCCCGTGTTTCTTGTCTCTTTCTACCTGCGCCGGATCGTCTGCTGGTGCGCTGCGCCCGCGCAAACCAAGTCCCGAAGTAATTATTTTCACGTTAAACCACTTTACAAGGGAATTATCGATGTTTTGCATTCCACAGGTCTTTTCTTTTTGTTCTGAAAACCTTTTTAAGGCCTAATGGGGTAATTTAATTGCAGTGGAGATTTTGCGGATATAGATAAGATAATAGCGTGTAATTCCAATAGGTAAGTATGTGGTATATTTCAGACCCAATTTTTTACGGGGAAGAATTTTTTACCTCCATACATCAACGGCCCAATAGCTTTCACCGCGGCTGACAAACTCTAAGAGATGACGTTGTCTCCAGATAGGACAGTTAGTTGCCGACACCTGAAGTAACGGTTTGTCAGCCCATCGTCTAAAATTTAGTCTAAATTACCTACCCGAAATTCTCCGAAATTCTGAGATTATTTCATAAGGTCCGGTCCGATCCGGGAAGAGACTTTATACCTTTGTATTTACATCAGGATTAACTGGCTAAGTATTGCAGTAGCTCAGTTAGTAGAGTCGTAGAGCATTGGAATGGAACAGTATAGAACTCAAATCGTAGGTTCAAATCTTATCCGTCGAATTATTTATTTGGATTTTCTCATATTCTTGTGAAGTTCAGCTATAATTGGAACGTCCTTTATGATTGTGTACAGGACAGTCGGCGCGGCGGCATCTTAGAGCAAGCTTCAGTCGGCCGTCGGTCCGCCGGTCCGCCGCCGACACTCAGCCGATGTTTACGACGCCGTTTAAGTGAAATAAATAAATCACTAGCCCACTAGCGCTCGCGAACCAACACCATACTGTGTAATTTCTGAAAGATTCCCCTTCAAACCAATTGATATAGTACCCGCCCTGAGCGGGACTTAAGTACGGTTTCATGACGCTCTCTCGACGAAATGATGATCGCGGGAGTACTTACAAGGTACGTAATGCATCACCGGTTAACTCTTTCACTGAATCCAATTTATAGATAGGACGATAACCAATCGGAAAATAACCAGGCTGAGTATATGATCTCCGAATCGAGAGTAAGTACCTATTGAGGTGTTAGATCGAATTAGATGTAGACCACAACGTAATGTGTAATAATGATATACGTAGGTGGGAAACCAATATTTGATCATTATAGTCTACGATAAGTACGCAAGCACTTTAAAAAGTAATAAAAGTTAATTTCTTCTCAAAACGCTTACGAAACCTCTTTATACAAAAGCCGCGGAACAAACCGGCTAGGCTGTAAGTAGATTATTGATAATTTAACTCGGCGAAGTGTGATTTTTCACGTTTTCTCCCGAGATGTTAACGTGACCCGGAGCGGGCTCCATTTATGATCGGTGCACCGAAATGGCCGACAAATGGCGGCCAAATGAGAGGCTTGCCGGCCGCTGCTCCATTCAACTGGCCGCCTTTTTAAAACCGATCCGCGACCGCACCACTTGAATCCACATCCATTTCTCCGCGTTCAAAACCACTACCTACACTCAAACGATGTTAAAAGGCAATGGATCTTGTGCCTTGTAGCTTCAGTAGTAAGTAGAGCTGGTAGAGGTGGCCCGAGGCACATTTGATTATACGTTGAGAGCGGGCTAATCGCGCTCGACGGGCGAACACCTCGAGATCAAACACAAGGCGCGCCGCCAGATATTTTTGTTTCTATTAAACAACACCCGACGTAATAATGTTTAACAATCGTGCAGCGATAATTCGAACAGCGAAGGTTGTAGAGACTTCTTTAACTTTACATTTAATAAAAAAAAATTGTAGTTACATATAAAGTAGGAAGGTGGTAGGAGGTTTAAGCAGGGATATGTGCATCAAAGCTGTTTAATTCTAAAGAAATCTAAAGAAATCAGAACATTTCCAAAAATAAATTTTGATGGTTTTCTTCAGTAGCTAGCCGCAACCGGCTGACCACAACCAACCGACTGTGCAGCCCAATTTGCCATTAATACCTATGAAAAGTGCTACCTCGTTTCATGCATCGCATTCTAATTTTCAATATTTTTAAATTCAGTAAGAATAAAATATTTTATCGTATCTGCTGATCTTTTCATACCGACTCTACCGTTCCACCTGTCCCGCTGTACAGATAAGTGGTCGTCTCAGCGGATCTCGGATTGTTATTAAATATTTGTGTTGTGTTGCGATTAGCGCGGGAGCTCAGCCGCTAATTTATCGAATCACCCGACTACAGACGACTCCTAACGACTACGGCCTATTAACGACTACACAGTGGACTACACGACTAGTCTTCATCATACTTGACTTGGATTTGGATATATCTAGTACGGTATTCATATTAGGTATCTAAGGCCCGTATTTATAAAGCGATCTCAAGATTGAGAGCAATATTAAGTATGAATTTGACAGATAGTTTTGTACTGAAATTACATTTCTGATACGGACTCAAACTCGCTGTCACTCTTGAGAGCTGATTATAAATACGGGACTAAGTAGTTCAGAATAAGAAGATCGTCATTTCACGAATTTGATAGCTAAATCGTTAAAAGTAAGTGAAAAACTTCCTTAAACTTCCTGTAAACAAACTTAATCGATACTTAGTTAATATTGTTATTAATGCCATCTCTATTACAAGCGATATTTTAGGATTATATTTAGTTTCGAAAATGTCGTAGGTATTATTTTCGAACATGCTTGCTATATAAGTATACATTTTCAGAGCGGTCTGAATTTGAACAAGGTATGTTTATGCCGACATCATCAACCCATTTGCATCTTAAAATTGATTACTCGCAATCTTGTGTCGGATAATCAACAATTATCTACTCATGTGCGAAGCCGGCTCGCCGTCTTTCGGGCTTTGTACACCGACTGCAACGCAACCACAAACCAAATAGGTATTTCATGGCATATGAACTATAATTTAACCTGCATTTAATTATATTTTTTTTAGGTTGTTCTCAAATCGTTATTTTACGGCATGCTAAAATTCATTATTACCTCGAAATTCGTATTTTTGAGTGATTACACTCACACGCTCCATTTTAACAATCACGAGAGTATTGAAAGTTTCGTTAAAAAATAGATCTATAAACTCTTGTATCTAATACCCTCTTTCGAACTATTCCTATTTTCATTTATCAAGCCAAATTTTGCTTATCAAACTAAATGCTGAAGATTTATAAAATGCTGTTACTCTCTAAAATCTAGAGGTAAGTAATTGTACTTACAATAACGGTGGCTTAGCGGCTGCTCCTCAAATTACAGTCAAAGTTGCAGTCAACTTGCAGCTCGTCTGTATAGACACATTAATATCATTTCGGCCGCTACTCTCGCTAGCCAGTAATGATACTGCCTTTTATGAACGTTGTTAATTTGTAGACACAGTTTTATAGTCAGGGCTAGCTCAGCTGTGAGGGCTAGCGACGACGCGACGGCGATAGTCTTTCGGGCTGTGTAAACTTGTGTTTATGTATTTTATATGGACGTGCGTTTACTGTTTTAAATATAACTGTACTCGAAATTCAATATGATATGGCTTTTGTGAACAATAATAAACGCAGCTCGCGTTGATGTCTTTTGTATGGGCGTGCGTATACGCTGCTAAAAAAACAATTCTCTGGTTTATGGTTTCAGCTTTATTTCAACCTAATATGGTACGTTATTGTGAATTTCGCTTTTAAATCATGCGCAATGGAATGAAGCGTTTAACTTGCGTAGGAACAGCAGTGGCGCGGCGTGGCGCGATGCGCGGGCGCAGCGTTTTTGCGACGGCTCATTACGCGCTGTTTAGCCGCCGCGTTATTTACGACGCGATTAGGTGTCATTAAGAATAATGACAGAGCTCCCGGACCACGCTCCCATCACATTATAATGAATTGGTTTTTGTTTAGCTGCCAATTATTACTATTAGCGTGCCCATGATTCACGATGTTTGAAAATGTTAGATGTTCCGTAAGTTTTACATTCGTTCCACTCATCACATCACAAATGCGTACAACTGTACCACATGTGGTACTAAACTATTGTAAGTATATAACACTTATTATTTTTTTTTAAATAAACAGATTCACAGAAAATACATCAAGGATAGTGTCATTTACACTTATGCACTTTTATACAAAAGACATCAACGTGATATCATTGCATAACACAAATTGCATTTGTAAATGGTTCCGGCCAAACTTGAGTTTAGAGTGAACTTGCAGGCCAAATCAGTTCATTCTCTACCTATGCATGTTAGGAAAATCTAGTATAGCGTCATACTAAAAATTGTATCACAGTATAATAGACAATTTTATAATTAGAATAATTTACTATAATTTATTTTTGTGGCCCTACCGTACCATAGTCAATTTTAAGACCTTACGATATCATAAGCAGTAAAATATAAGTAGTGTAAAGTAAACCTTACTTAATTCTGAACCAATAAAACCCCAATACGAAAGCAACGTCGCATCGTCCTTGATACTCACAAACCAGTCCCTCCGGGCGAGCTAAAGCTAACTACACTGTTCATTTCCCCGGCATGATTTACCACTCGATCCATATATCTCGGCCGGCATTGTGTTACATAAATAAAAGCGCTAAACGCCGCTCATTGTCTATTAAGAATTACTTTTCTCGCGCGCACAATGGGTCGGCGCCTGCGCACAAAGAGATGGTTATCGTTCCGTACATTAATACGCAGTAGACACGCCCAGCCCACGAAATGCTAGATCCGTTTGTGTTATGATTATGATACGTGTTTTGTAAGGTTTTTTACGGTGCATTAGCGTGTGGCGGTGTAGTTGGGAAGGTTTTTGAATAGATCATAGCTGTACAAGACCTACGTTCGTATAAGAATATGGTTGGGGGTTTAAAGACTAGATAAATGCTGATCTTGATGCCTATTCTGATAGGGTTGTTGTGAGACAGCGACGGGGCCGACGCATTAGCGTACCTTCCGAAGCACGCACGCTTTATTTCTTGTAATTATTTCAACTAAGTTAAGTTGATGGATAAAAATACTAATAATACAAGTGAAAAGTGAGATGATGGGTAATCTACGTGATGGAATCTATAATACCAAGATTGACAAACGCATTACAACCGACAGACTATACAAAAGCAATCTCTTAATATCAGTAATTTTGCGACATTACATTAAAACTATACACATTTCCTTCTGTAAAATCCATGGCTTTACAATCTGCCTCTCCGGACCTCCGGTCACCCAATGGCTAGGTATAAAACCGTGAAATTGTATGGACAAAGGAAATGGCAAAATCAAAAGCGATTATTTATATTACTAGACGGTGATATTTTTTATTACTGCTATTATACAAATATTTATTAAACTTCAGAATATGCACTTTCAAAGTTCTTTAAAACAGCATTTTTATTTGTTTGTGTATATTTTTATGTTTAAAGGGTGATTAAAACATTTTATAATATGAAAACCGAAATTTGAAGCGTTCAACCATGGTCAGCACTCAAATTATACAGTATTTAGTAATCTTTGAATCATTATATTGTTTAACTTCATAATAAAAGCAATAATTTTAGTAAGAATTTTTCCTGCGCGTGGCTGTAACCATAGCATAAAAACGAAAAAAACATTCATTCATTAAAAAAAGGTTTTACAATATAATTGATACATTTTAACAACAATCCTCAATGAGTGAGCAGGACACTGATTTCCTTGAATTTGGAGCAATAAATTTGTAAACGATACCACAAAACTTCTGTGTAAGAAAAAACTCAAGCAGAAATAAATAGTATATACCTGTCCGATTGTACGCAAACTTTAATCACCATTGCGCTTTTAAATCTGGTTGCTCCATTTGCTAGTCATACAAAAGGAGCAATGTAAGAGTTTTGTTGATGCTGTTCGATAGATCAAGTAGTGTGGAGCGAGTAATAAAAGTGGTCCAGGTGTGTATCGGCAGTTTATGTGTTTATAGCATTACACCTCTGGTTTAGGATGGACCCCTGCCGGTAATTGCTTCATGAAAGACCATAAAACTACCTTTATTTACCTCCTAATAATAATGTACAAATAACCCAAAGGGACGTAATTCTCTATTACAGATTCATTATGTTTAAATTTAAGTTAATTATTTTACAAATTAAAATGTTTTTATTGATATTGAAAATAAAGAGTGACAATGAATAAGTAAATTCAATGAATGAAAGAAAAAAAAAACAGAAGAAACATAAGCCTCTCTTTACAATCCGATTTCATCTTGAGCACCCATTAAAAAAGCTTAAAGTCAACTAAACCCACAAAAAAGGGCGACAACCTTAAACACTATTCACAAAAGGAGCAGTTTTGTCAATGTGGCTTCGAGTTGCCGACAATAGGCACAATCGTAATCTTCCCGTCATTAATAAGGGCTCTTCACACTCTCGGTGTTAACATGACAAATGCGGTGGGGCACAAAGCCGCGGCCCCGGGCGCTGCGGGGCGCAGCCGGCCCGCAGTGGGACGTCCGGACCACTCTCGTTTTGCCACACAGATGGACAGTCACACGGTTTTTTGATCATACAAATTGGCAAAGGATTGCGTTCCGATATAACAGTAGGTACATGAAGTACGTAGAAAAAACATCTTTGATAATTTGGAAGGCAAAAAACACGCAAGCAATTCAATTTCAAATTGACAAATGATAGAGTGCCCGTAAAGAAATTTAATGTAACAATGTAATCACCATCGTACAGGCCCCAAGCAATTCAATCGGCTTAGTAACTCCCACATGCAACGGTCACTGTCCACGCACACACGCTTGTCTAGTATACAAACAGCCTACAATGTCGTGTAGGGCCCGTGTCCCGCGGCCTGTAATTATTGCAAGTAGAAAATTAAATTAACACACACGCACGTCATGTTCTAGAGGGAGGGTGCGCGACCAGGGAAACGGGACCTCCCGGCAGCGAACATGTTGAACGATGGAGTTTTGAAAGAAAGTGCCTTATAAGGCTGGTGTTGGAAACTGGCAGCCATTTTGCTTCGTCGACTAATTGCAGGTCCTCCGTAGTCATTTCATCGCTCGCTACGAGTAACGTCTGCTCATTACTGCGGTTTGTATTTTTCGAATTAGCACTTCCATCGGTTTCGTTGTTTATGTGGTCTATTGTAACTGATGATTATTGGTTAGCGGGCACACACTGGCCCTATTTACGTAACGCAGTAGGGCCGACCTGGTGAACTTGGTAAAACCGTCTAGTGTGTAATTATAAACCTAATAACCTAGTTAGTCGGTGAGTTGTGAGATCGCAACGTGAAAACAACTAATTGCAATGTTTACGAGACTCTAATGAAAGGATACATAATGAAAATAAATTCTGCTAGGAACGGCGAACATTCTAAATAATGTGCAGCAAGTGTTCAACATATACTTAGTAAAGAATATTGTTTAATTTTCTATTGGAAATATAACAATGTATAAATGAATGGCAGGACGTAATTATTTTGAAAAATATACCTCTACTCCTCTACCTAAACAATTCTCTGAACTATAAGTTGTGTGTGGAATACTAGTAAATTTAATTATCACTTTTTTTCTTTTGCCGAATTCAATTGCAAGATCACTA
This sequence comes from Scrobipalpa atriplicella, assembly GCA_029255725.1. Lineage (NCBI taxonomy): Eukaryota > Metazoa > Arthropoda > Insecta > Lepidoptera > Gelechiidae > Scrobipalpa > Scrobipalpa atriplicella. The sequence goes on along the minus strand of JARACY010001195.1, from coordinate 47,078 downwards.
ACAATAAAATTAAACTCTACTGCTTTGTTTACGATTTATTCTTCAACCTTAAAAAAAATCATAAAGGTGCGTAACCATGCTCAACAAAAAATAATTCTTTCTACTACCAAAACAACATAAATCCTAACTTTACAAAGAAGTTACGTTATGAGTATTATATGGCAATTGTTCTGCTAGGTCCTTCTAGCAGACGACAGAGATTGGTGGTCATCTCTCGCAAAGCTACTCCTGTATGCAATATGCCCTCAGCCTGCAGCTTCAGAACTTCTGTCATCTTCAGCGACGCTTCAGTCTGCAGCTTAGTGGTCTTGGCGTGACTCTCTTCCAGCTTCAGCATCACGTCGCAAAACTCTTTCAGTTCTATGCAGTTGACTAAAATAAATTGAAAACAATGAATTATGGTATATTATGAGTGGCCTATTTGTTAGTTGTGGCTTTGTGAAATATTCAAAGGATCTTTAGTTACATGATTATCTTAGCTAGGTAGATAAAAAGTTGTTACAACAATTTCAGAGTGATAACTTTCAAGAATTAAATTAAATATATTTGTAAGTACATGTTAGTTATTATATGCTTCTTTACTTAGTAATACGTAACAGGACCAAGTCAATATTAAGGGGATGATGATGAATGAATGTGTAAGTGAAATTAAAGGAAAACTTGAAATTATTAACATTTTAACACAAATGATACTCACTACATTCTGGATTTAAACAAGATCTATTTGGGCGAGACGGCACCACGCGTGTTTTGCGCCGGCGACGCTTAGCTGAAACAATAAGTTGACTAACTGTTCATAGTAAAGATAAACAGAATATACACTAGGCTTATCTTATAAAGCTAAGCTAGCCGATGCTTAGCCAGGGAGACCCTGCTAGATGGTCGAATATTGTTAACAAAACCTACGCGTAGAGACTCCTGGTGGTGGGAGCGGTTCAGCGCAGATTTGACTGAAACCAGCTGCATGTTCTATGGACCCTCAGCCACAGGTGCAGCGTGATCAACGGTGGCTGAAGGGCAGTGGGGGGCAGGGAGACGCTAGCTATAGTCGATCATTGTTTATAACGCATACGTGTAGTGGAGACTCCTGGTGGTGGTGGCACTGACTGCGGGCGGTTCAGCGCAGGGTTCATCGGAGACAGCTGCATGTTCTGCGGACCCTCAACTGAAGGATGCAGAGTGATTATCGGTGGCTGAAAAGTAGTGGGTGGCAGGGAAACGCTTGCTGGTCGAACAGTGTTCGGGGCTGGTTGAAGTGGCGGTAGGTTGTCAGCAGCAGCTTGTGAAGCAACTATGTCTTGTCTAGAATAAAAAAATGGTAGGTTGAAGTAATGGTCGAAGTTGACATAGGCAACAGATACTAAGATAATATTATTGAGAATAGTATCTTATATCAACAGATGTTTTTACATGCTATCAAAGCTACCATATTTTACTCATACCTGCTAATTTAATGCAATATGTTGCTAAATTTTAACTTACACAACAGGTGCAGTGGTTATAAAATCTTCAACATTCATTTCCATATCTTGAATGTCATTGTCATCTTTCTCTTCCTTAACTGAGACAATACCCAACGATTCTAGGCTGGAACCACCGGAACTTCGCTGCAGTCAAAGTGTTCAAGTATGTTAATAAAAAAAAGTAAATGTTTCTTGCTTGGTAAAAGTTTACAAATTTTTATGAGAATTTATACTAAGAGAATATCAATTTTGTGGTTGTTTACTGGTCAGAATTTTTGAAAAAGTTTGGAGAAAGCTCGAGACATTGAAATGAAAAAAAATACGGTAAAAATATTATGAATAATTATGGTAAAATATTACGTTTTCTAACTCTATACAAAGTTTAGGCAATTGACAAAGAGCCCGCCAAACTACAAGAACAGTTGACCCCAGAGTTTGACGGTAGAAGCATGACAAGTAAAATTATAAACTTACATCCAAAGGCAGGCACATCATTCATCTATCCATCGTGCTCCAGTAAGTCAGGTTCAGGCCTACGCCGCCGTTTGAGGCTCGCTAGCTGATCTCCACGCTCTAATTCTGTTTGAATATTACCAACTTACGTCCAAAGGCACTTCATGTGAGTTCTTCATTTTCCCATCGTACTCCAACAGTTTGACAATCTTCTTCTCAGCGTAAGTCAGGTACGTGCCTGTGCTGGAACCTTCGCCGCCATTCAAGGCTCGCTTGAGGATCTCAGAGCTCTTCTGCTTAGTCCTGGACTTCAGGTCACTCCAGTACTGTGAATACACCTTAATACTTAATACACAGACAATGAGTGTTGAGTTAGATAGCACCACTCAATCGTTCCAAGAGAGTTGTAAGGGTTGACAAAGGGATAAACAAATCTAGGGAATGAGCATTAGTGATCCCTGTTAATAGTTAACATCAAGGTTACGGATTCAAGTTTCTTATTTTCGAATTCGTTTTAAGGTTAAATAAAATCAAATACGATTCATTTTGTTACTTAACTATAACTACGTTACAAACCTTTGCCCATTCCTTCGCGTTCCTGGATGGCCCCAATTTATTCAATTTCTCAGCACACAGATCCCATAGTTGCCTGATAATGTAAATCGCCTCTTTGGATCTCACTCTGGTAGTTCTAAGCTCCTCATTGTCGCGCATAAAATCTATCAAAAATTCTAATTGCTTTGCAGTTGCGATTCTACGCGATTCATGTTTCTTTGACGCGTCTTTGCCGTTTTCTTTTTCATTGTTCGACATTTTCTGAAAGTAAAAGAAAATCATTGATGAATCTTAGTTACGAAACTAACACAAAATCTACGCATTAAAATATTATTGCATTAATATCATCGTTAAAACGCTCACCTGATTTGCAATACAGCTCCAAAATTTTCAGCGTTTACAAGAGTTAATACGTTATCATGAACAAAATTGTAACGCAAAAGATGTCCGATATCCGATCAAACATCACAAGAAAATGTGCAATCCTCTGTCAAAACGTTTCGTTCTATTTTCGATTACGCTTAAACGCCATTCTGACCAAAGTTAAAAACCAAAGAGTTTATTACTTACGATACTGATAAAATTTTTACATTTGGTTTTGATGTTGCAACAAACATTGTAAAATCTGATCCTGAACGATATTGAGCACAATAAAAACTATACTGTTTGTGTACTGTTGTCATTTAAAGCGCCAAATTCATGCCAAGTGCCAAATGTATTGAGTCAAATTGAAGTCCTTGTTTGAAACATTTTTGAAGTGATGTGATGACAACGCAAATATAAAACTCCTTGCTTACATACTTCGGTGCGTGACGCCGCCGCCGCCCAAATTAGTTGGTTGCTCAAATCCATTCCAAATTCAAAAATCTAAAAAAAGAATAATAATAACAGCCAGCATCTTTGATTCACCTCCAAATCACCGACACATTTTTAATCGAGACCGTAGTTGATTGGAACCAATCAAATGATGTAATTTATGGCCCTGCTGATGTCCGATCGACTGTTTGTGACCTTGACCTTATATGGGATAGAGCGAGGTCGGGAAAGACACAGTATAGAAGTAAAAAGTAGGTATAGTGACTTTTTACAAACGATCGACGGCCCTCAACTAAAAAAATAATCTAGGATTCCACAAAAAAAAAAACACTTGCAATTATATTAGGATTTAAGCGTTTTGCGATGCAAAACGTCAACTGGTATGGCCGCTGCATTACGACACGTGACGTAACCCTTCCCTAGAGTACAGAACCAAATATTTAACTTGCTGTTTTTTGCCGTGGTGTTTTGGATGAGCTCGTTACAATTACAAAAAAAAAAATCGTCCCATTCTGTTCTCCCGTGATGATAGAAAATCGTGTCAATACCGAATAGCTACTATTATCAACTCTATCTTTACCACCTCTAGATTATACTGCCCCTCACCTTTACTGTGGTGAGGATTAGGATGAGCATTGTTCGATCTAATCCTTCGTGACGAATCGCTGGTTATCCACGGTGCATACTGATTGGAGGCCTAATGAAAACCACGGCGAAAGGAATCCTGTCGATATTATCGGAAAATTGATTAAGGGGTCCCAAAACTATATTATCTAAATATCTGGAATAGTTTTGTTTTCATTTGAAACGTCTGATGCTAGTGAAGTACTTATAGAATAACATAGAAGGATTTTGTATAATTTTCAATCTGTTTTTTTTCAGTAACTCTGGAAAGAGAAGCAGCTATACTACAAATTCTAAGTTTTTCAGCGCTCCCAGTTCAGAGGCGAGGCCGTTTTTAACTTAATCAGTTGATGCAGTGTCAAGAAAGCTTATTCCCAGGGGAAAAAGTAGCCTGCATAGTCTGAGTTTTTATCACACCCAGTCCAGCAAAGTACAATAGCAGCGGCAGTAAATAACGATAAAAACAGTCGGTTGTTGATTAACGCGATAATACAGCAAGATTGCGGGCGGCGAGGCTGTTTTATACTTAATCAGCTGTTGCAGTGTCAGGAAAGCCTAAAACATTACAATGGTACATAACTACATAAGTACTTACAAACATGTATGAAATCACGTTTACCAGGGTAGACAGATCACTTTCAGGAAGAGCAGTATGCAGCAACTCTAAGTTTTATCTCTTCCAATCTAGCATGGAAATACAATAGCAGCAAGGCAGCGACAGTAAATAACGATAAAACCGTCGGTTGTTGATTAACGCGATAATACAGCAAGATTGCGGGCGGCGAGGCTGTTTTAAACTTAATCAGCTGTTGCAGTGTCAGGAAAGCCTAAAACATTACAATAGTACATAAGTACTTACAAACATGTATGAAATCACGTTTACCAGGGTAGACAGATCACTTTCAGGAAGAGAAGTATGTAGCAACTCTAAGTTTTATCTCTTCCAATCTAGCGTGGAAATACAATAGCAGCAAGGCAGCGACAGTAAATAACGATAAAACCGTCGGTTGTTGATTAACGCGATAATACAGCAAGATTGCGGGCGGCGAGGCTGTTTTAAACTTAATCAGCTGTTGCAGTGTCAGGAAACCTAAAACATTACAATGGTACATAACTACATAAGTACTTACAAACATGTATGAAATCACGTTTACCAGGGTAGACAGATCACTTTCAGGAAATAAGAAGTATGTAGCAACTCTAAGTTTTATCTCTTCCAATCTAGCGTGGAAATACAATAGCAGCAAGGCAGCGACAGTAAATAACGATAAAACAGTCGGTTGTTGATTAACGCGATAATACAGCAAGATTGCGGGCGGCGAGGCTGTTTTAAACTTAATCAGCTGTTGCAGTGTCAGGAAACCTAAAACATTACAATGGTACATAACTACATAAGTACTTACAAACATGTATGAAATCACGTTTACCAGGGTAGACAGATCACTTTCAGGAAATAAGAAGTATGTAGCAACTCTAAGTTTTATCCCTTCCAATCTAGCATGGAAATACAATAGCAGCAAGGCAGCGACAGTAAATAACGATAAAACAGTCGGTTGTTGATTAACGCGATAATACAGCAAGATTGCGGGCGGCGAGGCTGTTTTAAACTTAATCAGCTGTTGCAGTGTCAGGAAACCTAAAACATTACAATGGTACATAAGTACTTACAAACATGTATGAAATCACGTTTACCAGGGTAGACAGATCACTTTCAGGAAGAGCAGTATGCAGCAACTCTAAGTTTTATCTCTTCCAATCTAGCATGGAAATACAATAGCAGCAAGGCAGCGACAGTAAATAACGATAAAACAGTCGGTTGTTGATTAACGCGATAATACAGCAAGATTGCGGGCGGCGAGGCTGTTTTAAACTTAATCAGCTGTTGCGGTGTCAGGAAAGCCATAAACCGGGATTGGCCGCATCTCCGGCGAAATGTGATAGAATTAATTCTCAAATTGCAGGTTCGTCCCGCTCGACGCTCAATTGAGGTTCCACTGCGCTCCAAAACGTATTGTTTTTGAAAATAATAAGGAACTATAAAATTATATAAAATCCAATAGAATTTTCAGATATTTTCCAACTCATTTTTGTTCCCGGACGTGATGTAAAGGCAGTAGTACACTCTCGTGCCTCGTGCATCCGAGTCGAAACGTCGCGTTGGGATAAAAAAGTAAATTCTCTATGTATTTACCACCAAAATCAGTAGACCATGAGTAGACCCATCTGTATTGATTGACTGACAACGTGACAACCCGCACGTGACTATCAGCAATACCGATCTAAAATAATACTCGTCAAATATCGAGAGTTACGTGACTATTGTTAAGCTGTGAAAGTCCGCTTACACAGAATGGGATACAGGCGTGATTTTATTGTAACTGAAAAACACGTAAATTATTGGAGCTGTTTAGAACTACCCCGCTCAAAGCCCGACCGAGTTTTTTATCATTATTTGAACCCGCCGTACTCTGTTATTTGAGCGTCAATTTTAGGTGTATTGCACCTGCTAACCTCTTTAAATATTTATTATTGCGCCGAAACTACATCCACAAGTTTGTGAGGATAATTCGAAAACTACTACATATACATCACGCCCACATCCCTAAGGCTAGGTAGAGCATCAACTGCCTAATAAAATGGACATTTTCACCGCATCTGACTTAGGTAGGTAAGTATGTAATTAAATATTTGGAAGTTCAAATATAACTGTCTGGACCACAGAAGAGTAAATACAGCTAGGGAGCGGCAGCGATTTCTCCAATCAGTGGTCTGGACTGTAGTGTAGGTACACCGGGATTAAGGGACAGCTTCCTGCAAACTGAAGTTTCAGTAACTCTGTGGAGAGAATCAGCTACGAGTACAAAATCTATGTTTTTCAGCGCTCCCAGTTCAGCATGAAGCACAAGCGAAGTGAGGCTGTTTTAAAATTATTTAGCAGGGGAAAAGCAGACTCCACAGTCTAACTTTTATCGCTCCCTGCTCAGTATAAAAATACAATAGCAGCGATAGTAAATAACGATTAAAACCGCGGGGTTGCTCAGTCAACAAAACTGATCAATTTTTAGGAAATGATAAAAGAAATTTGACTTGTTCACACAAAATGACCACCTCGATTAGACGAGACATCTCGATTTTGGGAAACCAAATATTTATTATTTCATGAAAAAATTATTGTACTTACTAGCTGTTAGCAAGTTCCCCAAATATGGTTATCGTAGTTATAATAATATCATTATTTTGGTTGATATCGCCCCGCCCATACGTTTTGTACAATTTGGGCCTCCCCTCATGCAATCGCGTTTTGTACAGCGTTGGGGAACACGAGGGGACTGAGCTCATGAAAGGAAAGATACATGATTACTATGGTTTTGGCGGCAAATATTTCAATTTTCGTTGTTGCTACTTCCGGATTTCGAATTGCTTGATTCAAGTCATTGAGACTGTGGAGGTTTTAGGGGATGGGCAGCAACATTCCCAATGAACATTATTATAATAAGTAGGTATCACTGCGCGCTCTAATCCGCCTGCCAATTATATATAATTTCCAGTTTTTGTGATAGAGATAGATCGTCAGAAAACTATACTGAACTAATGCACCTCTATAAAAATGTTTAACGTTAGAATCCCCGCCGGACCAGTTGTACCATTTGACAGTACCATTGATGGTACAATTTACAACAAAATGGAATCTTTCGTCGGTATTGCGTGTATGTAGAGTGAGCGTAATTTCAGAAAGTTTAAGCTTTCGAACGGTACAAGAGTCATTAAATCGAACAACAAAAACTTCAAAAATTCATTTGAATTCAATAAAACAGTTTAAGCAATCCACATGATAGTGCGTCTATCGAATCGCTGATTACGTCTGCCGGCACGCGACGGCACCGCAGCGGCCGCCGTCCGATCGCCGCGCGATTACCGGCACGATCCGCCGGCAAACCGGAACGACCATCATCCAGACTCGAAAACGCACGCGTCTCCACCAAATCGATTCGAAAAGCTCATGATAACTCCGACGATACACTCTAGATACACAATTACACGTGCCGTGAACATTCCACTATTAAATAGAACGTTTTTGTTTAAATCCGAGACGAATCGGAAATTTGAATACTGTTGTTATTCCGGCTCGTCTTATTTACGGTTTTTATTGGTCTTTATCATGCGACGGGAGTTGAGTGCGATTATTGATTCACGCTGCTCACGGCCGCCGTCTGGCTCCGATTTCACACCACTCCTCTGTAATATCGAACTGAAATCTACCGCAATTATAGATTTTGTTATAACACCCAATCAATTAACATCAGTATTTGGAATGTTAACGTCGTTCCGTTGGGAATTCATTCGATCTACGTTTCTTTACAACCGTAGAGCTGGAGGAATATTATTAACGGAGCATTAGGTTCACGTCACATTAACCCCTGGATTGCTGACGCTAAATGTTGTGAATCTTTGTGGGAGCAATAACTGCTTGTTCCAAAACGCGAGCGTTACTTCACGGCGAGTTACAAAATCATAAAATAAAATGAAATAATGTTTGTTGTGACAGCGCTTCCCGCATGACAAAATACGCCCATTTATTTCAGACAACAATGTAGTAAATATCAGTTTAATGGCCGTGTCATACAGTTGGAATTACCCTTTAAAAATATATTTTGTGACTTCGTCAACTTCTGTTATTGTTCCGTCGTACATTTCTTTGCCATTGTTGTGTCAAATTGGTTCAGTTTATGAAAGAAGGAACAACATTAATCGATCTTAAAGTTTGGATATTTCTCAGGACTCGTCGGCCATGTAGTTTTACCACAATTTGTGCAATTAAATTTTTAAGGTACTAATCGAAGGTAAAAGAAATAACTACCTGCCTATCCCTATACTTAGCTCAGTCTTAGTACTTTGAAAAAAAAGAACGCTAGGTAAGTAGGTATATTGATTTCCATACATGAAAAATTCATTCCATTCATTTAAACAGTAACTCGGATCCGCACAATGCGTTAAAACCACTCAAAACCAACGAATACGAATATAAAAGCACAAGACCGTTCGTAACCCGCATACGAGGCGAACTTGTCCCCGGGAATTTGTCACGGTGTGAAATACGGGGCGGAATAACCCGGGAATTGAATTTATTTTGCCCCGATGCGGTGGAGCGATCTAATAAATCGCGCGGATGCGGCCGTAAGTCAGGGTTCACCGCAAGCGAGCGCCCGCGCAGCCCGCCGCGGTCGTAACTAACGGGCGCAATGTGGCGCGAAATCAATCCGACTGATTCTGTGACACTCGTACTGGCTGGACAGACTCATTATTGGTAAAAAAAATAAACGAATTTTGCTTTTAGGGTATCCCGCTTTTTAGTCTATTTAAAACGGAAGAGGGAGCAAAGTGCCTATCTATGGTGGGATATTTTTCGAAGTAAACACATCAAGGTATATCACTTTGAAATGTATTTTGTTTTGGATTCGAAGAGGGATGATTCTACTAAGTAATATAACTTGACTGAACAATTTTCCAAGAAACGTGTTCATTTCATGGCTCGCTCTATTCGTGCGTTCAAATTCACAACTTAAACATTTCAACGTGATGCTCCATACGGGTGTAATGGACAGCGTACCGAAAACAGAAAGGGGTTGCTCACAGTCAACGAAACTGAACAACTATCATCAGGAAATTCTTTCAGGAAATGAAATTTTCTATACAAAATGACCACTATTAGGCGGAAGCCACGTCTTTTTCGCATGCGCGAATTTTCTTGCGTCAAAACTGGCGGCGCGTCTTGCGAAAAAAACAAACGTATGGGAATGTATGGGAGAGGCCACGTCTTTCGGAGAGAGGCCACGTGTTTCGGCGACCGGCGGTGGGAATTGCGAATGTCAAAAAAATCGCCCGTGCGTCTGCCAAACATCTGCCAAATCAGTACGGTTTTAGGGCTGCCACTTGTATAATTTTAGTTTTTTTTTTATCTCGTCACGGAAAACGGACGATTTTTTACTAACTTAATAATAGTTAGTAGATATGTTACGCACAATCCCCGAAATCGCTCATTTCGGCCATTGAGCGTTCTAAAACGATCATTGATGATCATTCCGCGGACTGGCAAACACGAAACAGCCAATTCGCCTTGTTCAAAAAAAATAGCAGTGAAATAACAACGGTAGGGCACATTAATTTCACTGCTATTTTAAAAGACATAGTACAAATAGTTTTTATTCTACACAAGAAACCAAATCTTACGTTACGTTGTGACGTCACTCGGGTACAGTTACTTAAATTTTAATATAAAAATAATGGCTGATTTAAAACCGAAAACCATGAAGTTAGTTTTTTTAAATTACGTAAAGATTCAGAAAAAAATATAAAATAAATATTTTTTTTTTGAACAAGGCGAATTGCCGAATTAGGGGTTTGGCAGGTATGTACACGCGTGACGTCACTCCAAAACGTATGTTCGTTTCTTGTGCAGAATAAAAACTATTTGCACTATGTCTTTTAAATAGCAATGAAATGAACGTGCCATACCACTGTCAAAGTAAGATAGTGATGAGCAAGCATCCGAAAAAAAACCCAGAGTTTTAAAATATACCCGGGCTATTTTACAATTTTTGGAATTTACAGATGATGTAAAACTATAGTTTAAAAACTCAAAACGCACTACCTGCTGCGGTTCCACCATGTTGGTGCCATATTACGAAATTTTCCGAAAAATACCAAATACTTCAAAAATTTTTTTTCGTTTGTCAACACTTATCTTAGGCACAAAATAAATAGTCTCTTAGTTGGTATGCAGAAGGTTTTGGTTTCTGAAAAATGTGCAAATATTTGCAAAAATGGACTAAATCCGGGTTAAAATACTTTGTACCGGGTTTAGTGGATCACCTCTAGAAATGTCAAATCTGACATGACATGTAAACGTTCAGAAATTAGCGAGCGATGCGTTCAAAAATGTAAAAACTAGCCGCGTGCCGTTATATAGTGACGTCATATAGGTCAAGTTAAGGTTATCGTAAATTTTAGATATTTTACAATAATCTTCAACTTTTTCGAAATAAAAATATGAAAATATGATATCTTATCAAAATATCTCCAAACGGTTTTTTTATTTTCACGTCTTCTAAAAAATTAAACAACCCGAATTGGCTTTTACGTGTTTGCCAGTCCGCGAATGGTTGCTTCAAAACGTCTGTTGTAAGATTTTTCTCTATAGAGCAATGGTAGCAATTCGTGGTTAATTAATAAGTCCAAACCTGTCACTTTCTATCATGAGGGAAGAGTACGGGATGGCAATAATTTTAGTTGAGATTTAGTTAAGTCGTGATGGTTACGAATCAGGCCCATTGTCTGTATCAGGTTCTTTGTTTACTTTTATTAGGATGTTATTTGTGTGCAATAATAAATGATTAAATATATATATTTTTAATCCGACTTTTGCACCGTGATACTCAGAATAAAACCTCCTTGTACTGGGTAGTTCTCCTGATTGACGGAAATTTCTGTCAATGTTCCGCGATAAAAACATTACATTAGAATAATTTTACAGCTACAAGCTTTTTAATGTGAATAGTAGGTATATAGCTTTTTGGATGTGGGTCACTTAGTATATTTTTTTTAAATGTTTAAGTTTTTATGTAATAAATAGTTAAAAATTTCCGTCATATAATTTCAGTTGGAGAACTACTGCGCTGTGATAAGATTGCAAAATATTTTCACCTGGCAGCCCTAACATGTTTTGACCATGAGTTCGTGCCAAATAACTTTGCGCGTGAAGAAAAATGGAACTAATTTTTCCAGTCTCCAAAGTGTCATGTTCTAAAGACACTAGCGCCATACATAACCGCAAAGTTATCTAGCACGGACATGGACAATTATGTTAACAGGACTGAGCTCCGGCAACAAGAAAATGTGCCGTGCGAGATAGCTAGATGTGAACTCTCTGTCCCTTTTGAATTAAGGAGACCGTTCCAAAAGTTCCAAAACCGTATACCGGGGTAATATCCTATGGTGCACTGCACTTATTACCGTAATTCTGCTAGCAGTGGACCACCAATCAGACGTCAGCAAAACAGCAGTAACAAAAAATTTATTTGAGGACTTTCGCGCTTTGCACACATTCAAACTCAAACACATACCTGTTAAACAGTTATAATGGCCCCGATTCGTAACCATCCCGACTTAACTAAATCTCAACTAAAATTATTGCCATCCGGTTCTGTTCTCTCATGGTAGAAAATGACAGGTATGGACTTATATTAGTTAAGTCGCGTATTTTGCAACCATGAATTGCTACAAATGTTGAACTTGAGTTATCGCCTCAATTATAAAAAATAATACTGAAACTCTCGATTTCCTTAGCTGGTTTTTAAAGTATATACCTACCCAGGAGGAGATGCGGTTGGCACATTCAATGTTTGTTTGTTCGTTTGTTTGTTTAAAACCGTATACTGGGGTAATATCGTATGATGCACTGCACTTATTATCGTTATTAGGTAATTAAAATTTATTTTTCTGGTATATTTCAAATTCTGCTAGCGGTGTGTTATTGCATGCAAGTCCGTTTTCTTGATTGACATTTAAGCTAAAAAATAAACGAATTTTGATTTGAAGTTGCTCAAGCTTATTTAAAAGCTCATCTGCGGTGATATATAGCGGGAGTCGGCGTTATCTAAAATAGGAAAGAGTAAAGTTTAAGAAAGAGATAGTAGAAAGATTGATAATCAAAAATGTTGACTAAACAATATTTTGTTTTATTTGTTACTGAGCCTTAGCCATACGGTTACGGAACAGTCTCCCCTAGTTGCTTTTATTTATTTTTATGTATGATAGTTGCTTTTAATTATGTTTTTTACTTATGAAATGAACGATTACAAAGGGACAAAGAAATCACGTATCTCGTTCGATACGAGTTCTATCTCACTCGACTCGTTTTTTATATGATAGCTCTGGCAGACCATATTCAATATTAAATACAAGTTCATAGGGCGTTACCTACACCCTATAAACTTGTATTAGAATGTCAATTTTTTATACCTAGTGCTCAGTCCTGTTACTAGCAACAAGTCCATGGTTTTGACATGGCATATATTAGACATATATTGACATTACGTGACATGTTTACATAAATTCGCGCATTTGGTCGCGGCTTCTTAGTACAGGAGTCAACCTAGCGATAAATGATGACCATCGAAACAGATGAAACGTATGCATGGAGTGTGGCAAACCTCAATGAAAATTTATTAAACGTCTACCAATCGAAATATAATCGAAATAAAAAGTAAATAGTTCGTAAATAATGTCTCCTTCATTTTGTATGTGTTCCAATTATGTACATCAAAAAGTTAAATTGGTAATCTACTGGATTACAAACAATAAATAGGTATTGTTTTGCTATACAGGCATCATTAATTCAAAATGGTATCATTTGTTTAATATTATCAAAACTTTAGACAAGTGTATCGGCATCATGCTCTTGGTCTATATTGGTCATGGCCTGTCAATTTAGACGCCGCCGCAGAAACAGACGCCAAAACAGACGCAAAAGTTGCCGCAGAATCAGACGCGCAATGACGTGGCTTCCCTGTTAGACTATTTGTATGGGAGAGCAAAAAAAAAAATTCATTTCCTATAGGAATTTCCTGCTGATAGTCGTTCAGTTTCATTGACTGAGCAACGCCTTTCAGTTTTTGGTACGCTGTCCCTTACACCCGGTATATTTATCAATCGATAAAATCAATAACTGTCACACATCAAAATTCAAATCCGATTTACCTATATGGGTTTCCTAAGGCTAGTATTTATAATCAGCTCTCAAGAGTGACAGCGATTTTGAGTTCGTATCAGAAATGTCATTCCAGTACAAAATTACCTGTCAAATCCGCACTTAATATTGCTCTCAATCTTGAGATCGCTTTATAAATACGAGCCTAAATTCTCCAAGCTAACCCACAAAGCTGCGTGTGAACCATCATTTACATACGGTAGCCATAACTTTTAGCACCTAGCAATTAGCACCAATCATAGATTTAATTATTTACGGCTTTGAACTTTCCGAGTTCAACACAGGCTAACTGACAACAATGACAACAAACTGTTTTTTTTTTCCAAAACTGATTTTCTGGGCAATTAATAGATTCTCCTGTATGAGAAACTGAGAAAACTGTGTGAATTATTATCATGTATGTATGGGGCCCGATTTAATTTTATAATACTTTACATATTCAAGTTATCAGTTTCGTTGTGAGACCAACCTCTTCAGTTCACATCACACACACGCTCTCTCTGAAATAACCTATACACACGGCAGCTCAATTACTCTTAGCACCTTGCAATTAGCACCATAGATTTAATTATTTACGGCTTGAAGCTTTCCTCATATAATATTTTGGCGTAATGCATAAATCTTTAGCGGATTACAAGCTGTCAATACTGCTGGGCGCGCGACCGACCGAATCGAATAAACTTAATGGAGACCGCCGCAATCAAAAGGTAAGAACAAGCATAAATTTATTAACGATGCTGAAATATCACCACATAAATCGCTATCTCGGCTGTCAGTTTATCGACAATTATTCTTAATTGGATTATGAAAGCGGTGCACGTTGTCGTTGTTAATGTTCGTGTGTGGTGCAAGGTAAGCGATGTCAGCGATTTTTTCAAAACCTCAGTCAATGAAAAAAACTGTCACAGTTTTGTCCAGTTGTTACATAAAATTAATCTGTAGACTTTTTTTTTTGATTACATAAATTCTTATGAAATCTGATCCTGATAGATATTTAATTTAATAAATAACATAACAATAAAATGGCTGTTTATTAAATATTGTTCATGCTGTATTAATTTCTAGGTTTATTTGTGCTAAAAATCGTTGTAGGTTCGATGAACAGAAACAATGATGAAATCGCATTTTGTTTATCACTTATACCATTTCACATATACAAAGTTTAATACTAGTTGATTTAACAAGGTGAGAGGTCTGAATTACTTGTGAGAAACTTGTGACTTCGTTTTGACTGAGTTTAATCATTGGGATGAAATGAAATAAATAGGTACACACATATTTAGAATTAAAACGTGTAACACAGATAATTAAAACAGATAGCAAACCTTCTACACTAAATCAGAAACTAGTCAGTCAATTACTCTTGACTACTCTTTTCTACGCACATTGTTGAAGCACTCGAACTCCAATTTGCATAGTGCATACCGAAGAGTAAGTAACTTTTGAATGCGATTTTAATATGAATTGACATGCAAATATTAGTCTTTTAAATGGAGCGATTCCAAGAATATGTCTCGTTGCGTTGTCGGTTTCGATTGTGACATTCTAGAAACTTAAAACTTGAATGGCATCACATCTGTGGGATGAAGAAATACTATTTTGTTTATACGTTTATACTTATAGTGAAAATGTCCTAACTTCCAAAATCTTTTATCCCGCTAGTCGTTCTTCTCTCGTAACCTAAAGCTCGTCATCTACTCGTAATCTGTTCTAAACCAAGCTGCTGACCTGACACAAGGCGTCTGTCTGATTGGCGGAGAGAAAGGGGTGATATCTTCACTACATGCCTCGTGGCATATTTTTCTCCTCCAACACGCTAAAGATAACATTCAGATTCAAATATGTGGTACGAATAAATTGTAAAGTCTAAATTGTCATTGCAAAAAAACGCATACCGTCACAAAACATTTGTTCCCGCTAATCGCCCATGACTTGTATGTCGTCATCTAATCGTATCTGTTCTGTTCTAAAGCGAGTTGCAGGAACAAGGCGCCTGATTGGCGGAGGAGGGGAAAGGGGCGGCAAGCTGCGCTACACGCCTCGTGGTAGACTCCTCTCTTCTCCCACGCCGTAGATAGCATTCAGATCTGTGCAATCGAGTATTTTTGTAAGGTTATATTAGCGAATAGCCTTTCGTGCGCCCATCCTTATCTTACCGCTGGTGTTGTCTACTACGAATAAAATTAAAATTTTCTGGGAATTTCACATCTCGTACTGTGCTTGCCCATCTTCTGCCTGCTAAGCTTGAATTACTTACCTCCGATCAGGGAGGCCCATCTTCAGACCACCCAGTAGCAAACTATTTAGAATACAGACTAAAACTGGGCACCATACAGGGTGTAAGGAACAGGTTCCTGAAAACAGGGGGGTTGCTCAATCAACAAAACCAAACAACTTTCATCAAAAAATTATTTCTGAAAATTAAAAAAAAAATTACATCCGCATACAAAACGACCACCTCCTCGATAGAAAATTTGTATAGAAAAGTAATTTGTCTTTATTTCTTGAAAGAATATCTTTGTGAAAGTTGTTGAGCTGCACCTATCAGTTTGCGGGGAACTGTCCCCTAGCCAAGTTAGCCCGTATATCGTACGTAACTTCTAGATGGACTGCAAAGTATATTGATCTAGTGAATATTCTCATGTGCTTCCACTCCCGTCTGCTTTACTACTGGCTATCTGTTATATTTGATACCCCATTTCAATAAACAAATTCAAATAAGTACGGAAACCATCAAACTCTTTTGATGTTCAAAGCTTATTTTCTATTTTTACCGCACACAAAAATTCAAATGTAATGGTTTACAATAATTTCACAATTAATAGTTTTGTAATAAACACGACTCAAACGCTGCCGGCAGGGACGTAATATTAACTGACTAATGGGTTATGTTATGATTATGATATTTACCTAGTGATGCAACGATATTATATCGAAATTCGATAAATATCGATGTATCGACGCCCAAAATTATCGATATTTATCATGTATGTAGGTATGTCGAAGAACCGCCGATATCGATATATCGAAAATTCTCAATATATCGAAATAAATCTAATATGTACTCACAAATTCGGGTAAAATTACTTTACTGGTGGCCGGATTACTGGCAGGATTGTGTTCAAAAGGACTAGTATCCAGGCCAGAAACTACGAGAGGTGCGCTTAGGGATGCAACGATATATAGAAATTCGATAAATATCGATATATCGACACCCAAAAATATCGATATTTATCGATATCGAAGGACCAACGATATCGATATATCGATACCGACTTAACTCGATATACCTATATCGATATCGATATTTTGTAAAAAATTGCATCCCTATATTTACCACTCCGCCATGCCACGAATCACTAAAACAGATCGAATTTTGACGGTAACACGTATACATTACTGCATATTTGGAATGAGCGTTGCCCTACATCAGAAGCGAAGCAGCAATCGATATTTCAATATTAATAAAAGCCGCCCATGAACATTTCTAGATACACTCGAGCTACTGCATTTACCATTTATACTACAAATAGATATCTATTACCAGGGATTAAAGATTATATTGGCACAGCATAAGGTTTACGACATTCGCTATGAAAGTCCTATACAGGTGTTTTCATACAAACACGATTTTATTTATTTTATTGACGCTATAAACTGCGAAGAGCTTAAGACAGCGAAGTTCCCTTCATTGGTTTTCTGTGAAGTTCAGTGGTAGCTATTCGGCATTGCAAATGACACGACTTAACTGATATAAGTTTATACTTGTCCTTTTCTATCATAAGATAACAGAACGGGATGGCAATCATTATAGTTGAGATTTTGTTAAGTCGTGTTCATAGAAAATTGCTAACAATGTGTTTTAAAGACAACGGACTTATGCGAACCGCTGCTCTTGTCATAAGTTTTACAGCTACGTAAATGAAAAATTATATAGACAGACAAATAAATATCTTGGAAATAAATTAATTGTCAGAATAACTTTTGTGAAATTTACTGGAAATCCTAAATACTGAAAAACATAAATAAAATATGACAAGATATGACAAGTATCCAGCATGCAAAATTGTTGACCATTGTTTTGTATATTTAATTCTCATATTTTTATGGATATTAACTTTAAATATTTGTTTTAAAAAACTGAAATATAAAAAAGTTTATTGTTAAATCTGTGGTATATTTTCACTTAATTTGGTGATTTTCTATGTGCCGGTAGTGGCAACTAATGACAGTGTTGGGTTTGATAAAACACCGCACCTTATGCAAATGAGGCGGCTCGGCCAAAGCGGTGCCTAAATATTAGTTTAATATTTGGAAGATTGTATCACGCACGCATTATTTAGTGCTGTGGTGCAGATTTACTCACGGTAAAATGGAATCTGGTTTTGTGATGGAAACTGTCACAAAAGTTTCAAGTAGGTAGACTATTAAATGGAATAAGTTTAGTTTCATAAAATTTTAATCAAACAAGTTCGATTAGGCGTAAATTCATTTTGATAAATACCTCTACATTTTTGTTAACCTTAATTAGGTATTTTTAGTTTCCGAGTTGATTGGTTTGTACTTTAACTACACATACAACCCGTAATCATTTTAAGTAGGCTTTGTATTAAATTATTTAATTGAAATGTCTAGTTTATTTTTGTTAACCTTAATTAGGTATTTTTAGTTTTCGAGTTGATTGGTTTGTACTGTAACTACACATACAACCCGTAATAATTTTAAGTATGCTTTGTATTAAATTATTTAATTGAAATGTCTAGTTTAAAATTGTTTTAAACCAACAAACTAAAACAAAATTGAATTCCTCTACATTCGAGCGTTGTATGTCTCTCAACGAATAAATTATGTAAATACTACGAGGCGGGTTCTCGCTTTCTTGTAAATGATTTGGCGTTTTGCGTCTAATGGCGGCGAAGTGCCACGAATTATTTAATTGCTATTTATAACAGCCCGTGCGTGTTGGCACGCAACTTTGCCGGCTCTACCCTCCTACGTCAGAACTGTTATGTTACCTATGAACTTAAAAGGGCCGCGATTGTCAGCTACAGAATATGAAAACGCGCTCGACTTTTCCTTCTATATTAAGACAACTAGGACATATTTATGGCTTGAACTTTTACTTATTGCTATCGCTGGTGCACCTGTCCGACAATGTAACAGAAAAGAAAGTTTATATCAAAATGTGATTATTGTTATTAAAGTTTTATTTCCAAATCTGGACGAGCCGGTGGTGTAGGAAATTGACTAACGTGAAAGTTTAAACACTAGGCTACTATACTTCAGTTCACTGCTGTTGGCTGTCATGCCCAATTCAGGGAATGCAAGGAACGCGGCACCGGTGTTTATACTGTCAGAGTCCGCGCATGCATTAATCCATTTTTTTACACTTTCGTCAACCACGCCACACGTAATCTCCCCTTAATTTTGATGACGGAGTGATTGGCTATGGTCTCAAAAGCGAAACCATTAAGTTCGCATTCCTTCGAGTTGAGAAAAAGAGGAGTTTTGCTCGAGGTGGCAACAGGGCGGGCCACTCTTCGCCACCTCGTCCCAAACTAGTGACAAATGGTGGCGGCGTCTTTCATGTCCTCGCTTCTTTCCAATACACCACGCAACTACCACCCTTCAGTCTCCCCAATAAAGTCTGATTTGCGATCTTATGCAGCAGTGATTAAGAAAATGATAACGCAATAATGAAATTCGGAAATAATCACAAATAGCCTTTGAATGCCCGCGGGCAACAGCACCTACCTGAATTGAAAAGGGTATCGAATATTGTAAATAATTAACAATTTTTCATATTTATCATCTCTCCATCCATTTCAATTGGATAAGAACACTGAGCATATAATTTAATGTACAGAGATAATTTGACAAAGTATCGGCCACTTACCTAACAAAAGATACTAATATTGATAGCGATATGGAAGTAGGTAGAGCTAATAATCATGACAAATTGACGCTGTCTTCGATATTGTAACAAAATGCCCCAAGTATAATTATCCAATTAGCATTATATCGCACATCAAAGGGAACCAAGCAATCGACAGAAGTGTCCCTCTCCTTCAAATCAATCTTTCAATATCCACAAGTCACGTAGGCCTGACAGGCGTCCATTACCGCCGATCCTTCCAATATTTTCCTACCAATCCGTATCGACCTTATTCCATATCAAACGTATGAAATGACAGCGGCTTATGATGTATTCATGACATGAAGCGTAGCAGGCGCGCAGGCTATACTTACCGCTCATGCATCATGTATGGCGATATTTGCGAAATTCTTATTAAGTACCGGCGGCGACGCAAGCGCAATCCGGTGGCATTGTTTAAGGCCGATTATTGAAATGACGACGCATTAAATTGATAGTACATTGTAGCGATGATAGAGGCTAATATGGGATAATTACACAGTAAGGCAGGTACGGACTCAGAGAGGCG
Organism: Scrobipalpa atriplicella; assembly: GCA_029255725.1. NCBI lineage: Eukaryota > Metazoa > Arthropoda > Insecta > Lepidoptera > Gelechiidae > Scrobipalpa > Scrobipalpa atriplicella. The sequence goes on along the minus strand of JARACY010001195.1, from coordinate 26,958 downwards.
CGCGTGGTTAAAATCATAATCCACATAGTTATTACGTTACAGTGTTACAGTGCTATATGAATTGTTGGGGTTTTTATGAATTACATAATTGTGTCTTAGTAGGTACAAGCCTACATTTGCTATTAAATAAAATTGAAAATATAGTTTCGTTTGTCATAAGTGTCATAACTTTTAAGTAGTTCCATTGAGGGTTTTAAAGAGTTAAATTATATCTCTATATTTGAGTCAAATCTCTATCTATGGCTTTTGATCTCTATCTTCACCCTTCCCTAGACTAGAGTCAAGAGCCATAAACCCACCTTATTTCTTCTTCTTCTTCTGTTTAGCGTTTTACCACTCAAATGTTGAGGATCGTTTTCCAGGCACCTCTACTTTGCCTTGTCGTCTGCTGGCGTTAGACTGTTTTCTTCTATCGATCTACGGCCAGCCAGTTTTATTAACATGAATTAAAAACCACCTAATACGTGCCTGTGTTAAAAAGCGATGAAGACGTAACTCATGAAGCGTGATGCGTCGATTTGTTGTCGCATTAATCTATTGTCGCCACACTTATCCGTGTTCTCTATGCATAAAAACGTAAAATTGATTCTAATGACTTTATTTTCAAGTCGTTATTGTACGTAATGCCACAAAATGCTGCTAAGTTTCCTTATACATCAAAGCCAGACTAATAGGGATGTTGACTGGGTGGCTAAAAAAATTCAAAACGTTTATACTTAAAACTGATGGCTAAAATAACTGTAGGTCTCATTCATAATTTGAAAAAAAAAAATGCACATTTAGATTTAATAATCGAGTTAAAAATATAGAAGTTATTGATTTGAGTAGTCAATATTTAAAAGCAAGTGACGTCACAACCCAGTATTTTCATACAAAAAAGCGTTTTTGACATATCATAAAAAGTTGCTGATTTGACTAGTAGTCAAATAGCGTATTGACTATGGATATTTATTTTATTATTGCCTATTATGTATACATTTTCTTTGTCATATGTAGAGCCAAGTCTAAATAAAATCATCACGTAACTTCCCATGGTTGTTTTATTTTCTCTCGTTTAGATTTGGGGCTTATTTTACGCCAAAATGTTGTTCCTACTTGTACATAACCTACACTGACGTTTTGCAAAAGATAACTGTACTCATTCTCACTAACACCCTGTACAATATTTGCGCTGTGATACCAGTTATTATCCACACTAGCTCGTAGACCAATAATAATCTAGCAGTTTGTTTTGAGCTGAGGCAGCAGCTTGGTATGTCGTTAACTAGCGATTCAATTTCGTTTTATAGACTGGTACGGGATTATACACCGGCTTTGCTTGCGTAAGTAATCAGTGGATGTTTCTAATTAACCAGCTTAAGACTGTTGTAGACCATGTTTAGATGCTAGTCTAGTAATAACTTATTAATAGCTAATTACTTTACAAATAATAAAAATTAATAAATACTTTGACATTTCGACACATATTTTGAAGACATAAATAATTATTTTCTTAACATTCTTTTAAAAATATTTTGCATCAGCATCATGTCGTCAAATAGGTACTCAGTTTGCATTCTAGTCTACCTAAGAACGTATTAATAGCTAATTACTTTATCTAATAAATTAATACTTTGACATTTCGACACAATAAATTTTGAAGACATACCTAAATAAATAATATCTTAACATTCTTATAAAACATCAACATCATCAACATCATGTCGTCAGATATGTACCAACTTACCTTTGGAACGCGTGAAAATGTTAATAAGTAAAGTATGAATCACAATGTATTTTATTTAGTACCATTTTGCATGATTTTATAAATTCCAACTAAATTAACTTTGATTCTACTTCTTTTAATGTGTTTGCAAGATCTAATATTGCGTGTCAAAGATATTGGACCATTTGGACCCCAGATAATTATTTAAGCACAAGAGCACAATAGTTTCGTTGACTGAGCAACACCTATCAGTTTGCGGTAATCTGTCCCTTACACCAGGTAGAACCTTGTAGATCAATATTTTAGAAATATTTTTAATAGTACCTGGTTGCTTACAGCATTATAGTTGCACGGCTATACGGAATCGTATCCCTTAATAAAAGCCTTGGTCATGATTCGAGCAATTTGATCGTTCGACCGAAGACTTAGTTGCTAAACGAGCGAATGGCCTGTCATTAATGCGACTGCGACTGGTTGTTCCTTGTTATGTCTGTAATTGACAGAAGCAAAGGTTGCACTTCGTCACGACTTGCTGGCGACGAACAAAGTGGTATCTTCCTTACATTGCAAACATGGAGACCGCTTTTCATTTCATACAATACAATACAATACAATACAATACAAATATTCTTTATTGCACAAGAAAACACATAACAATAACACAAAGCAAAGAGAAGTTGTACAATCGGCGGCCTTATTGCTAAGGTAGCAATATCTTCCAGGCAACCAGGCAGTAAGGAAAAGCTATAACAAAGAGTTAGAGACGGGTCAGTGCAACAATTTATAAACATAATATAATAATGTGAGTATACCAAAATGTGTCTATATAATAAAACCTAACAAGCAACATAATAAATATATACAATAAAATAATACATACGTACATACCTACATATAATAATAAATATATAAATAAATACATACTATAACCTAACCTAAACTAATTTACACACAAATGGATGAAAGCAGAGATAAAATCACGAATATTCGCAAATTCTCTCGTAGTGAGACCGCAGTAGATTTTTAAATGACTCTATTGTTTTTGCAACTCTAATAGAGGCAGGCAGGGCATTCCAAAGACGGACAGCATTCACAGTGAACGACTGACTATAATATTTAGTTTTATGAGTGGGATACTCAAGTAACATTTGAGTGCATGACCGAGGTTGCCGTCCATGCATATCAGCACAGGTATGAAACAAATCTTTAAGGTAGGAGGGGGTTTTTGGATTGTGAAGGATGTTGAAGAGGAGAGAAAGGATGTGGAGATTACGCCGAAGTCTTATAGGAAGCCATTTAAGCTGGGCACGATAATCTGACACATGGTCGTATTTACGTAAGCCAAAAGCAAAACGAATAGCTGCATTCTGCAGTCGCTCCAGCTTGTTTAGCAGATCTTCATTGAGGTCAAGGTAGCAGACATCGGCGTAATCGAGGATAGGTAGTAGAAGAGATTGGGCAAGGTTGATTTTAGTGCGCACAGGCAAGAAGTTGCGAAGGCGCCTGAGGGATTTCAGCGACGCAAAGATCTTTCTACTCACCTCATTGACTTGTCTTACCCAAGACAAGGATGAATCAAAATAGACCCCAAGATTTTTGACAGCCTTACAGTAAGGTATTGGAGTACCCATAAAACTGACTGGAGGAATTTGTGACATGTCAATGCGAGAAATTTGCCATTGACCGCCGATAATGATGGCTTGTGACTTGCCAGGATTAACAGTCAGCCCATGCGACGCAGCCCAGGATGCTATAGCCTCAAGATCATTGTTCATACGGGTGATTGCAGAGTCGATGTTATTTACAGTTTCTTGGTTATAGATCTGCAAATCATCCGCATAAAGATAATGATTTCATTTGTAGGTAATGAGTTATAACTACTGGGCTAAAAAATGTGTGGTGTCAGTAGAATTGGTGTTGATGCCAGAATTCCGAAATATGATAGGCAACTTATTAAATTTCTATTATTTTGCTGACTACGTTCAAATACCAAACTTACTTGGCATTTCACAAAAATTGAATTTATTTGACAAGACGATAATAAAATTTAGTCTGTCAAACTCTCCGATGACGATGAAATCGTAGTCAAATAACAAAGTTAATGTTTGATTTTTAATAATAGTTGTAATTTTATTACACTGATATTATTTCTACGTAAAAGTTTCTTGAAAGTAGGTATCTTATCTAATCTGTCACCCTTAGAAAGTTCTGAAGTATTTTTTAATATTAAAAAAAAATTAAAATCCATTTATTATTACTACTCACACTACTCAGTCGCTCAAGTACAAGCTCATCCAACTTCGTTCTACGAACAAAAGCTTGTAAGCATCGTCTTAATTAATATGATTATAATGACTCTAACGAGCGGCGAGTTTTGAACTCCGTTTACTGTTTTAATCGAGAAATAAATTAATTTTATTAGTAGTCACTTCTAATAGAATATGAACGCGATGCTCCCAGTCGGCCATTTTCATGTTACGTTCCGTTTCTCTAATTTAAAAATTGGGCGTTAAAACTCACCGGTTATAATTTAAATTTATGACATTATACGCATAGATAAAAGCGTATAAAAGGGAAATGGTGGCCATGATGCATTTCTCTAACAAGGCTCAATCCTTATTTGATGTGAATATTCTATTAATTTAATTAACATAGGTGCACTCGTCTCTGAATAATTTATCTGACATGACTTATAAATATTCAAAATAACTCACAATAAAATATGCGTTTGACTCTAAGCATAATTATAGGTCCGCAAGCAGGTATATTAATTTAACAAAAAGTTAAATCGCACAGGGATTCGCGCTAAAACAAATAGAATTCGCATAACGTGTTACCCTTTTAAATATTTTCTCATGTTTCTAACCGAATCTAAGTCGTGTACGGCGGATATAATTTGAACCGTGTGCGTAGGTGTTAGGGTGTAATATATGTGGTGGTGGAGGCTGCCCCGGGCGAGATCGTGGAGATAATTAGAGGCCGCGGCGCTGTGGGAGCCATAAAAACGGCAAATTGACCGGCGGGATAACCAGAAAGGCACAATGTGTTAGATAATAATTTCCAAATTACAGGTTATGTTGTATCGCGAGCGCGAGCGGCCGGCCTCGCTTTTTTCTCCGCCGACTGAGGTGCTAAGGGCAGCCTAATTATTATTTGGGTATCAAACCGGAGATTTTAGTGCAGCTGCTACTTGTATAAATATTTATCATCAAGAGTTCAAACGCCAATTTTGATGAAACCCAATTTAGGGGCTAATTAAAGTTGTTATGAATATCATAGGTGCGAGCTTGGATTGCCTAATTTTAATCGTTTTACGGGCGTCGTTAAAGTTTTATTACGGAAAATTCACATTAAATATGTTAATTATTTGTTAGGACTAGTTAAATGTTGCATATTTTGTTTGGATTATAAATTATTTAAGTCAAACTTATACACGCTACATAGGCTTACTTTAGCTTTACTTAACGACTTTGTGACACGCAAATAAGAAACTTTGTTTGAACTCACTAAATAAACTTTGTATCTAAAGCCTTCTAACATTTTAATTGAAAACATACGTAGTATACATGCATCGGTTCAAATCTGCTAACAAAACAGATCCAATTTAATCTTTGACACACGTATAAGTTACGTACCTACGCCGCCGCCTCCCCCGGGGGGACAATGACAAAGAGATGCGTAAAACAATCGGGAGCGACGGTCGCTAGCTATGATCTGATTGGCTGAGCGGTTGGGGGCGGGGCCACACAGATACTCCTAGATGTCACAGGGTGACTTCGCGACCAGATGACATATCACCAGAACGGATATGTAACAGGAAGATTTAGGTAACCCCAACCGTATTTTCTCTTAATCATGTTTCCTACACAGTGAAATAGCGTTTCGCTTCTGTTGCTTTTCAGTATAGTCTAGGTAAGAGTAATCTAAGTTAACACTTGTAGGCTAGGCAAGTCGTTTATTTAATATTTTTTTTGTTTCTGATTGAATATCATACAAAGGGCATTTATTAGTCTGACAAGTCATCATTCATCATCGTGGTTTGATTTTGACTCTAGTCTAGGCCAAAGAAAAGGCCAAAGATTACTAAAACAATTTCGTCGATCAAGCAAACTTGCTTAGCTAATTATATTTAAAAGACGTTTAGCACTTACCAATATACACTACACAACACCTAGTTTGATTTGATACATTCAGAAAAGAAATTCAAATACTTATCATAAAAAACAGATAAGTACTTACTTACTTACTACTTATACCGGGTGTAAGGGACAGCTTTCCGCAAACTGATAGGGGTTGCTCTGTCAACGATACTGAACACATATCACCAGTTTTTTTTTTCAGGAGATGAAAAAAAAAATTTGCTTTTCCATACAAATTGTCTGATTGGTGTGGTCATTTTGTATGAAAAAGCAATTTTTTTTTCATTTCCTGAAAAAAAAACCTGGTGGTAGTTGTTCAGTTTCGTTGACTGAGCAACCCCTATCAGTTTGCGGGACGCTGTCCCTTACACCCTGTATATTTTCATGTAGGTACTAGGTACATACATAGGTACATAGAGCAAAAATTACCTGTGTATTAATGCTTAAGATAGGAGACTGGTTTGACCTGAATATGAGTCGTGTGTTATTTGTGGTTTTCAAGAGACTCATCTACTTACTTACCTTATAAATTAATTATGTACTTATTTTTATAAGAGGCAGCAAAATACATACTTGGATAGATACTTGGAAAATATTTGTGGTCATTTGTGGTCAGGATTAACTGGATGGACAGCACCTGAACTGAAATTACATGGCATGAAGCTGGATAAAGAAAATATGTCAGTATCGCATATTATAACATGTAATATGATTGGTCTGGAGGCGTGGATATGTAGCCTCAAAGTAGCTAGACGAGAAAAGGTCAGATCTTTGGTAATGACTTATGTAAAACGCTTACATACCAAAGTGTACCACATAAAGTTACGCCTCTATAATATTTTGTGGTTTCAGCTCAGTTCTAAAAACTGAAACCTGTACTTATTGGCGGTCTTACATACATCTATGTACTTACGTACTTACCTAGATATCTAAATAGGTTCCGCGATATCGTAAAACACCAAAAACTATATCTTTCACATAAAGTTTAAAACTAAAACTATAAAGGCAGACCATTTTATTCATTTTGCGGCTAAAAATATACAAATTAGAAACGGCTGTAGCACTAAATTGCGTTCCTAAACCAAATCCAATCTAAACTAACCGTTTCACGTGGAGAATGTTATTAAAACTGGAATCTAATCTTGTGGTTTGCGCCCCATTTAGTTTATTGCAGGTAGAATAACTTCCAGACTGATTATATTTTGTTTGTCCACCGATTCCTCAGCCGTGTCCCGATACAATTGTGTTTGTCAATGATAAATGGGCGCGAGCGGCGCTTTTCATCTCCTCCACTCAAAAGGCGCCGCCGGCGGATCTTCTCCTTGAAAATTATACTATACCGCGACATGTTAAAGTCGCGTTTGGAGTGTGACTTTATAATTACAACACAGGACTAAATGATATGGTACTAATCAAAGTCGGGAATAAACGCGGATAATGCAGTTTAATTTCGTTTGGTTGGAGGCTTTCGTTGGGCGTCGGGCGTCGCATTCACTGGTAATGAGTTTATTCAGGCGCTGATGGGATGAATCGCAGTAAGCAAACAGTGCTCGAGCGAGGTTCAGCCGACGCGCTGCAGGGGGCGCTGGTGATGAGATCCTGTCACAATGGCGCAGATAATTAAACAAATCCTTTTTATTTCATTTGTATTTTATACGAGACAAATGATTGAACAGAAATGATGATATGTGTGACTCTACCTATTCTTCATAAATCTTTGTAAGGTCGAACTAACGGTTTTTCGTAAACCCAGTTTCTGCAGACAGAAGAGACCGCACAAATCGCTTTCAGGCAAACAATAAAGTAACCTACTATTCTTTTTTAGAAGACATAAAGGCAACAAACATTACTTTTACCAACGATTTTAATGGCATTATGATGACAATACACATTAAAAGATAGTTTATGCATGTAAAATCCAGTCATACGGTCTCATTCAAAATTTTGTGGCTTACCCTCACATATTCTATTTGATGTCAGGGCTGCATTAAGGAAAAATATTTTATGTTAGTTTAGTTCAGATTCATACTACCTTGCACATTATGTACCTACCTATCAGTTCAAAGATTTATGAGTGTTGAGATGCAGCAAAAACTGTTAAATGAGTCACTAGTCATACAGATTAAGTAACCGTCTTTAAAATCTACAAATAAAAAACCAAAATTGAATTTGATCTTGTTCACCACCACGAGCACTGACTAAGAAAGTATTTTTTAATTCAATAACATTTTCCTGAGTGGTGTGTTCTCATTCTGCACTTTAAGAACCTCTCTATTATTTTTACTTGAACATGCACCGACTCTAAATACAGCCCTGTTGATAGGAGGTACCCCGATTGGTCACGGTGCTATGACGGAGACGGTATGACATGGCTACAAAGAGCGTTAGATGGCAGATTGACGATAGACCACCGCGAGCGAGCGCTGGCTTATGTAAGCTCATTTGTTTCAATAATGTTTCCTCTAGGTATATTCTCATTCTGTAACTTTAGGACTTGCTTCATTATTTCTACTTTTCCACAGAGTCTAAATCTAGCCCTGTTGATAGGAGGTACCCCGATTGGTCACGGTTCTATGATGGACACGGTGTGACAATGAGCGTTAGACGGCACATTGACGATACAGAACATTGGCTTATGTAAGCTCGTTTGTTTCAATACTCTTTCGCTGTGTGGTGCGTTACCATTTTGTATTTTTTGTTTAGCTTTATATGATAAAGGTTCGTTTTGAAACTAAAAGGGGTTTATTCCTATTCATAAATCTGAATAACTTTCCTCAAGCACCCATGTTTGTTGAGGAAAGTTGTTCTGCTTTATGAATTGTAAATTGAATTCGAAATACAAATCCTCAAATTACGAATGTCATTTTATCTGTCAAACTTAAAATATCAGTAAGCTTACGCATGAGTGCCAAAAGTTGCAACTGAGACGAACCCGTAGCCACTTGTGTATGCATAAACATTTGCGCATTATCAATTAACAGTAAACTATGAAAGCCTCGCTTTGTTCGGGTGGAGATAAATAACAACTAATTGCTTGACGTCTCCACGTCTACTTATTCATGAGGTAAAAGCGTTTGCTAATATCCCAGCTTTGTTCTATGTTTTGTCTGGCTTTTCTTCGTCCATTTGTTGAGTCCTTTATTCTTTGTTAGTTTCCCTTTCGTAAAGTATGTTAAAAAGACTAAGGCTCGTATTTATAAAGCGATCTCAATATTGAGAGCAATATTAAGTATGAATTTGACAGACCGTTTTGTACTGAAATGACATTTCTGATACGAACTCAAACTTGCTGTCACTCTTGAGAGCTGATTATAAATACGGGCCTAAAAGTTGGTACTTACCAGCATTAATCAAGAATAGAAATATCAGGTTCCGTTAACACCTGACAAGTAGGTACCTACGTTGTATTTTAGTTAAAAAGATTTTTTTTTATTCTATACGAAAATCTTTGCGGTGTTTAATGAACAAAAAAAAATGAGGATGTTCGGCATTTTATCATTTAAAATGTCAGAAATGCTCAAACTCTTTGTTTCCATGTTTTAAAGATCTATCACCTATCAAAACAATTGCATACACATGTTATTGAAGATTTTATTTATAGGGCACATAAAACTGTCACACAATAGCGGCTGACGTCTGCGGTCGCGGCCGCCATGCGGGTACCAGCGGACTTGCCACTCGGACGTATGGACGCTGCTGTTTGGGTGATGCTTAAGTGAATTCAACAAGAAAATAGGAGAATGCTCTGCCTACCCCATTACGGATAAAGGCGTGATTTTATATATGTATGTAAATAGGAAAAATACAGTATGTAAGTATATCTGCTACTGCTAGCTATGTCACAGACATTTTATGTCAGTTTAAATTAATATACAACAGTCAACAAAAACGTTGACGATTAGAGATACTGAAAACGTTCTCAAGTTGTTTGAAAACTCGTAAATACGATAAAAAAATATACGTGAAATCATGAGCATTGAGCATCGCCAAATACCTACAAATTTTATTGCGTTTTAACAACCAATGTGGCTGTGTATTTAGTACTTACTTTTCTTTGAATAATCAGCAATCAACTGTCATTGTAAATATTATTTAAATACAAAATTATATAAAAGATCTTGGACCTATACCTACTTAAGGCTCGTATTTATAAAGCGATCTCAAGATTGAGAGCAATATTAAGTATGGATTTGACAGACCATTTTGTACTGTAATGACATTTCTGATACGGACTCAAACTCGCTGTCACTCTTGAGAGCTGATTATAAATACGGGCCTTAGTGTCAAATAACAAACTTCAAATAAAGGCGCACTTGTATGCATCTTACTAATATTATAAAAATTAAAGTTAGTAATTATGTGTGTTTATTATGCTTAGATATTCTATCACACTAAATTTGACGGATATTGATAAAATTTATTTTACAGATTAATTACCTATGATTAATCACTCTTATATTAAATACCTAAATAAAGAAATTGGACATAATAAATACAATCAAGTCATTTATTCAATAAATTCATAAATTATTACATGTCAAACTTATAAATACCTAAAAAACCTAAATAAAAAATAGGTATTATTATATTTGTCATTTTGTTTTATGATTCAGATTAGTCACTCACATGATTCAAGATCAAAACATTTTATTAACACCCAAGCATTACTCACGTCTTAAAAACGATATAAATATAAAACAAAGGAAATAACAAAAATCAACATGATAAGTTTAACCAAATTACAGCTGTCAGAGGTTCAGCTAAACACCATACACCGTGTTCTGAGTCGAAAATAATACGAGGTTACCTTATAATTAGCCTTATCCCGCGCCAAATGGTCTGCCAGCAATCAATTAAAACAATATTTGAAATAGTGCGCTCAAAAAAATTGAAAGGAAGTGCTCGAGCTATAAACATTCCGTATTTTGGCGGTTTTCACACTGCACCGCGTTACGTGGCAGAGAGCAGATCTGCTCCTACGGGCTGAGATAGATAGATAGATAGGCGGAGGAGTTTTTTACTCCATGTGGCGGAGAACCGGGACAACAGATCTGCTTATACGCTCGAACAATCGTTACTAATGTGTGGTAGGTACCCTGAGTTATTTCCATACAATCCGAGCTACTTACAAAGAACGATACAGCTGCGCACGTATAAGCAGATCTGCTCTCTATCACGTAGCGTGGCGCAGTATGAGAATCGCTTATATCCTTAGGCGTCATCTCTCTCTTTCTATCACGTAGGCGTGTCTCTTTCGGGCGTCGATACGTCTACGCACGCTACGGAGGAGGATGCGAGTTGGAATGAGTTATGACCGGTCGAGTTACCGCCAAAGCCTTGTTTGAGAGAACCAAAAGTAATTAACTTCGACTTAGTTAAGATTACGACCATACACCTCTTTAAAACAAGAAAATTTTGCATTCATTAGCTTGTTTTGAATCCGCGTAGCAATTCTCGTAGCGCTTCGTAGCACTCGTATTCGTAATGATATTCCTTGGGTACTTGATTCAATTTATTATCGGACATGACACGGGCGTATCAAAATGTATGCAAGCGCGTATCAAAACATATGCAAGCTTGTATGGTCTTGTTTAGACAAATGTAATGCATTTGATAAAGCCAGCTACGGCGTAGGCGTGTGGTACAAGATATTACTTTACATCTCTAGTATTTTACTTTAATGTATTTTTAATATTACTTTTCTACGAAAGGACTCAAGTCTGTAAAATTCTATTTAAAGATTGATTTATTCATCATTTAATTATTGAGTGGATTTTCCGATGAAAACACACATAGCACAGCTGTTAACCTTTTTTTTCTTATATAGAATATTATTATCAGAATTATTCATTTGGGAAAAATAATAAGATTAAGTGTTATTAAAGGTTGCGTAAATATGTCATATTCAGAAGAACCGATTTTAATGACGGTTAATTTGAAAAATTATTATGACTGAAAAAGACGTCTTATCTCTGTTCATATTTAAATACTAGCCATTTTAAATATTACTTCCATCTATAGTAGAGCTTATTTTACTTGTTATCTGGATCACTCGCCAAAAATTTTGGTAGGTAAGTCAATTTGATTTTCGCGAGTTATTGAAAATAATTGCGGGTACTTAAAAAGTTATTTTAGCTAGAGGAAACATGCTGCTTTTTAACGCAGAACTATACAATTTCTCTCTTGACTTGTACCACACCCAAAGGAGGCACTCGGGCCGCTAATCGAGTTTGTCGGTCGATGCTATCTCTAAACCATGCGTTAATAGTTCCGACGCTCCCTCCCCCGCCCCCCGGCCCTCTCTACCTCACCCCCCCGCGGACCCGCACAATGAAAACATGTTTATGTTTAATTCATCGGAAAACTGCCTTTATAGTCTCGTTATATCATTGCATCTTGAAAAAGATAGATGAAGTCATAACGTTATATTGTAGGTATTTATTTTACAACTGGTATACATCGCGATTTGTCATTGACCAAAGAAATGTTAAGGGCTTGTTTAGAACATGAAAGAACAAGTTTCTCCATAGAAGAGTATAAGATAATCAACTTCATAAAATATTCTAATAAAAAATTATCAATCACCTTGAATTAGGTTAGCATGTCAAACTATCAAAGGAAGGTTTCGATAGCCGGAAGCAATGCTTTAACTAACGGCCCACTGTTACGTCATGGCAGAGGGCGTCGGTATAATAACCATTGTTCTAGCCCCAAATATAATCGCGGGAAGTTAGCCTACTATGATTTATAGTAGTACGAGTTTACGAGCCGTTTGTGCTTTGTGTTGCACAATAAAAGTAATGTTGGTAGGAGGAAACAATGCGTAGTAGTTTAGGTACTGGCGCTAGGAACTTTTCGCTTCGGGATTAAATATTTTCCCTGAAATCTACGTACCTACTTAACTTGCTATGAGTCAAGTTAAGTGTCAATTTTGTTTACCTATCTTGTCTGCCTTACTACCTATGTCAGTTCGCTTGTGCTACTCTATGGTGGTTTTCTCAAAACATAATAACGTAAGTAACCTTCCTTATGAGGATATCAGAGCTATGTTATGCCTCACGCATACTGATTACCTATTATTTTCGGGAAAATGAAAATAATGGCTCAATTTTTCTTTCACACCTCAACTCCCCGTCTAATATTTCCTGCTCAAGCGTATTTTCTTGAAATATTTAAATTTCAATTGTTTCCATTCTTTTAGCGTCGATGTTATTGTTGGGGTCGAAAAGAAAAATGGATCGTCGATGTTTCTGCTTATTATTCATTGTTAGCACCGCCGCTACGAGGGGGGGATCTAAGAGCTTTTCTTGCCAACGTGATTTGGCTCATTTTTTTAAGTAACAAAACAAGTAGCTCTCGAAATATTGCTTTTATGAAAAGAAAGTGGTTAAAGCTGACGTTTTATTGCGCAAACCTTTTGAATAATGTTTGACGCCTTTTCAAAAGACTTGTGCTTTGATAGATCGAAACTTGTACACTTGTCATTCCAATACAATGTGCCTACTCGCTCATATTCAATAACATCAAAAGCTGTAATGTACCTCGTATATTAATCCAAACATTCAATTCAAATCGGGCCAAATCGATCGGCCACGCTCATAATCAAAACTCGGTGAGGCAACAAAAAACTAATTGACAACAATCAACAGTGTTGCAACAAAAAACAATATTTTCTATCATTGTCATTAATAATGGTTAGAAAAAAGTCATTCACACCTTTGCCGCGCTAACATGACAAATGCGTCGGTCGGCGCGGTATAAAGCCGGAGGAGCGCGCGCGCCGCGGGGCGCCCCGCTGCGGCTAAATATTAATTATCTACAACACCACGGACACCTTTTAGGAGATTATCGCGTCGCTTGCGCTGTAATGTATATCTGAGATCGAGATAGTGCCTGCGTCTGCGCCGCCCGTGAGCGGTGAGCCCGCGTTGCGATTGCTGAGGCACTGGGAGACGTGTCGACGGCTCAGATCTACGTAGAGTCACATTGAGGTGGAGAATTCAAAATGGAACGACTAGGTCGTGATTTTAGTTATATTAAAAGTAAAAACTTTAATGACGAATGCTTTTGATGATTATAAAGGCGATACCAAAAGAACCCCTGAAACTTACAAACATTTACAATACATGCTGTAACCAATGATGATGACGAATGACGAGCGAAAGGGGCTGCACTTCTATAAACAAGAATACGGTGGTGAGAATGGTGTAGGGTCTCAGGCCCGTATTTGTAATCAGCTTTTGATACTGACTGCGAGTTTAAGTTCGTATCAGCAATGTTATTTCAGTGCAATACGGCCTGTCTAATCCGTACTTAATATGTATTGCTCAAAATCTTGAGATTGTTTCATAAACACAAGCCTAAGAAACTATCTTACTTTACATATTTATAGGACCCACGAAGTTTATGACTCTACCTACATTGGAGTGTTTAGAAAAGTACATTGCAAGTTTCGTTTAGTTTCTCGCCAATGTTCTTTTCAGCAATTTCCTCATATCCCCATTACACCTATCAAACAGCTTTATAAGTTTATAACAATAAAGTCGGACACAATGGTCCGACAACTGCTATTTATTCGCATGCACGCACGGACAGTTAGTAGGTAGCCGGGGTACTACCAGTTGCTCCATTTGAATGATAGAAATTAATTTAATTTTGCGGCTGGTATGGCCGCGGGCGACGGCGCCATATGTAGCCACGGACCGGGTGAACAATAACAGAGAATGTTATTATAACCTCACCTTTTGATCAAAAAATGAACCCGACTACGAAATAAATTTTTGGATTAGTAGAAGTAATAGCTTATATACTTAAATACGATTCCTAAACATAATGTGTTGGATCTACGAGAAAAAGGAAAAATAAAAGAAAAACATACTTGCCACTAATTCTTTATGTCATGTTTGATAAATAGAAATAATTGATTATGATCATTTATTTATGAAGTTAACACAAGTATAATTTATTTGATAGAAGTGACAAAATGGCGAACTAGCCGCGTCTTCTAAAATGACAAAATATGTTTCATCTAATTTTCTTTTACCTACCTCGTGACTCGGCGAACTCTGGTGTTAAACCTCTGACATGATTATGTATAACGACCACTAGCGGAGACACACAACACAACTCACTCCATTTGTTTTGCGTTGTCAGTTAAATTGACACAAAGGCCGACGCCCCAGGCCCGATTAGCGACTCGGCCCATTATCAATACGAACTATTACCACCTATTACTTCTGACATTGGCGAATCGAAGTTTTGGTAAAGTGGACAGACATTTTGAATGGGCGTAATTCAAATTGACATGGTCTTTACATATTTACTAAAATGATACTTAGTGTATACTTAATCGAAGAAACAGTAAGTAACTGTCAACCATAATTTTTCTTTTAGGTAGTATATTTTAATGATGTCACACTTATCTCCTTTTTTGTTTTAACTCTGACTTGAAAATAATAATTGGGTACTTGACTGGGTAGCTTAAAAAATTCAAAACGTTTATACTTAAAACTGATGGCTAAAAAAAATTGTGGATTTCATTCATCATTTAAAAAAAAATGCACATTTCGATTTTAACAATCGAATTAAAATATATAAGTTATTGATTTGATTAGTCAATATTTACTAAAATGTGACGTCATAATTTACTATTTTCATACAAAAAAGCGTTTTTGACATTTCATAAAAAGTTGCTGATTTGACTAGTTGGAAAGTAGCCAATTAGTAATAAACTTCAGGTAAATGTTTGATTTTGCAATACTGCCATCGTGATCGTAGCACTCACGATTTATTTATCATTCAATCATAGATTCCATGCTATAAATTGCTTGAATTTTCTACATTTTACATATTCAACCAATCCATTCTCATTGTAGGTTCCTTGAAAACCTTAAGTATTCTGTGAAAATTGGATAAAAAATATTTGATCATATCTCAATATTTAAATTATCATTACAATATATTTTCAATAACTGTGTACTTTTAGATACTTATTTTATAACATTATGTTATCATAAGACTCTTTGACTGTTAATCATTTAAATTTAATGAATGTAAGTACATACTTCTTAAGTCCATATCAATTTATTTAATCATATTTTTATTGTTTGGATATAAAAGTAATCACGCGCAAAACATTTAACGTTGTTCGGACGAAGGCCAAATGTTCACAATGTTATTGTTTATTGTCCTTTCGCTTGTCGATTACAATCAGTACCAATATTTCAATTAATACCACTGGTTAATTCTATAATGGCCGTGGTTGTGCCTTTTTATCGCTACAATCTTGATTTATGTATTTCCTACTATTGTGCAGATAT
The DNA here is from genome assembly GCA_029255725.1 of Scrobipalpa atriplicella. Taxonomy (NCBI): domain Eukaryota; kingdom Metazoa; phylum Arthropoda; class Insecta; order Lepidoptera; family Gelechiidae; genus Scrobipalpa; species Scrobipalpa atriplicella. The sequence goes on along the minus strand of JARACY010001195.1, from coordinate 10,795 downwards.
TTTAATGAAATGTAGCTAAATTTTACTGACTGATCAAACAAATATATTGTATACAGTAAAGTAGCTCCTTTGGACCTCGTGATTCTTCTAAATAGTTTAGAAATTGATATTCGGTTTCCCAAGGTGAAAGATCATGATAATAAAAACATGAATGACTATAATTCCAACAAGAGAGCAGAGGAGATCAATGCCACCGAGCCGGCCTCAGAGCCCGCCGCCACCTCACATCTGACAACTAGTCAAATAAATAACCTCCAACAACAAATATTGTAATAACCGATCTCGCTGCTCGAAACTTCATATCATACCCGAACATTCCAAGAAAACTGAGTCTAAATACAAACACATAAGACCGAATCTGGCATAACAAACAAAGATGACCAGAATAAAGTTTCTTCAAATCCCAGCGAAGTGATACACAAAGGGAAACCTCAACAGATTTCCAATTTTATCTCCAAACGCTAAGAATCAATATCGGTTGGTGTGGTATAAACGTTAAGTTTTATAGGAACATTAAAGTTAAGTGGGAAATCCGAAAACGAGTGTTAAAACGCAAGCGAGCAGATGGCGGCGCGGCTGATACAAACTCAATTATTTACACTCAATAAAAAGGACATTATACGAGTATTAGAAAATAACCTGCTAAACAGTCGAATGGGCGTCGAGCTGTTTACGAGATAAGAAATTACCGCGGGGAGAATAAAGGCATTCGGCCGAGAGTCGAGAGCATAACTCTACATTAGTCATGTAGCCGGGGAGAGTAATATCTGGAGTTAATTAGCTGGCATTGTAGCGTCTTTGTGCACACACTGCAGGGCTAGTTGGTTCGAGGCTCGGCTTGCACTTGCACTTACTCGTAATTAACTCATGCAAGCGCCCTGGAAGCAGGTATTCATAATTGACCTATGGATTTAGATTCTTCGCGTGCACAATGCACATACTCGTATGTCAATCTAATTATACCGGGTGTATGGGACGGTTTCCCGCAGATAAGGGTTGCTCAGTCGAAGAAACTGATCAATTTTCAATAGGAATTTTTTCAGGGAATGACTAAAACTGCGTTTTGTTGAGTAACGGCTATCAGTTGGCGGAAGACTGTCCCTTGTTATTGGTAAATTTACCTATGCTATACTTTCTTGTATATTATTGATACAATAGAATGTGACTGAATATTTACACTATTTTGTACGCCATTCATAGCAGACGCTTAAATTCTACCGCTGAACATACAGATATGCATAGCAACAAAGAAACTAGTAAAAAACAATGAAAAATATTGCCATTACTAGAACCTTGATTCACCATGGTCAATCAGACCGGCATCCTTGATTCGGTCACGGCAAATATATAACAAAATATCTTTAAAAAAAACACAGGTAGACGCAAATATTTGTGAACAATTTGTTGAATTCACACTTAATAACTAGGTGGAGGTGTTTAGCATTTTTTCTGCCTTTGTCCATGTCCCGAAAGCGGTGAGATCAAAGGACAATCATTAGGGGTGTATGGGATCGTACGAGGTGCCATGATTGCTGGGATACAGCAACAGGTGACAGCTATCGTTGAGGAAACCATCTCTGAATGTATGGTTTTTGTATGGGATAGAAATGATGATGATTCTTGTTTTTGTTGTGCTTTTAATTGTCTATCTATATCATGGGATGGGATTTGACTCTAGATGACGTAAGTATAAAATAAAGGAAGGCAATGTTCAATGTTGTTGTATCTCTGATAACAATTTTTTTTATTAAATATTTATTTGCGCTCTACAGACTCAGGGTCTGTCTCATAGAATAACATTTTGTTTTTTTTATTTATAGTTAAACTATACATTACCATTACCATAGTATAAATAGTGAGACCAAAGTGACAAATTTTACTCAAATTCTTTGCCATATGCTTAAATTACAATAAAAGAAATATTACTCCGTGCGTGTGTATTTCTGAACGAGATATAGTTTTTTTTTTTTGCTATTTTGCTACTGCATTCGATTCAAAAAGCATTGTTCGTAACAAATATTGAATTTTACAATTAGTACTATCTAACCGTAGCGGTACTGAAAACGCCTCGCATACCGTGACAAAATGTGACAATACATTTTAAATTGTACCATACAGTAACAACAAAAAAATCATATCGTTTCTTCTGCAACCAAAAATGCACCTTAAATCAATTGTTATAAATACCAAAGTTGAATTGAATGTCCTCTTGAATTGTAATATTTAATGTCGCAATTTTATCGTGATGTACCGTGTCATCACAATAATACGGTGCAGTTTTTGCGATTTATAATCTTTTAATGCATTTTGTGTCGTGGGATAAAAATGTGAATGTCATTTAAATTTTAGATCATTTACATGTAGGTAGGGTATGATTCAAACTAAAAGTCAAGATCTAATTTTTTGACAAATAAGACTAGCCCAGCAGTGGGATCTTACGAGCTAGTTATAATAATAATAAAAAAAAAGAATACTAACTTTATCCGCTTAAAAATGCATGGTCACAACCACCTACGCACTCTTTCTACAACTTTGTCTAAAGTTGACTCTACAAAAACATGTCCACATCCTTTTTGATTACAAAAATTTCGTAAATTCTGTATATATCCAGATAGTATCACATCCATATTTGATACGTAGCGTATATGTTTGATGAAAGCTACCCCTACATATCTAGTACTTAGGGGTAGTTACGGTTTAAATCAAAGCTTAGTGTACCTACCACCAACAAGATTATCGATATCGGCACTCTCTTTGTCTGAAAACACCTAAAAGTAACAGGTTTGCAACAATAATTGCATTCTCTTTCACTCGCCGACACAGAGTGTAGCGTAGCTCGTGTAGTTTGCTAGCAATTTGTGTAATTCGTACAAGCGGACGGCGCGGCGGGAATGGCGGCACTCTTGCGCACAATAGACGGCGTATATTCGGCATACTAAGCAGACTGCGTGTCCTACGGTATGCTGGCAGGTATACAGACTGAGGTACTGAGTACAAATATCTGTCGAATATCTTTGGTGAAGGAAGACTTGAAAATGCTGCATGTTGCTGAATGTCTGCCACTAACATTGACATAAGAACTAAATATCTAGCTCAAAAATCTTTTACTTTGGTATTCAGGTCATAAAATAAAATTGTTCCAACATTTTACTCTAACAACACGATATTTACTCACACGTTCCAGTAAGTAAGTACGTTACCTGAAATGATAACGTGTTTACTGACTGACTCAATTTTATGCGGGTGTGAGCAAGTTAAGACCTAATTAATAAGCACTTACTTGCACTACTAGATTACGAGAACAGGTTTCTTGTTAATGACCAACAAATTGTCGATAACAAACCTATCCTTATGTCTACACTTTCCTCGGAGTCTAGTTTCCAGTCAGCTTCATCCCGCAACGTTTCAACTGCCTATGTTGAATAATACATACATACATAAAATCACGCCTTTGTCCCTAATGGGGTAGGCAGAGCGAAAAAGACCGAAAGGTAATTCCGCCACGTCTGACAAGTTTTGAGGGTTATTTTCAGATGGTCATGTGTATTGCTATAGTGACAGGTTGTCAGCCCAACTTCTAAATTGCAATACATTAAAACCCTCGATCCCTTAGCTGGTTTTTACAGCATACCCGGGAGGAGATGCAGCTGGCACATTCTATGTTTTTCTATCACTCCCAGTCCAGCATGTAGAATAATAGGTACACTTAGGGTCGTCTTTATAAAGCGATCTCAAGATTGAGAGCAATATTAAGTATGGATTTGACAGGCCGTTTTGTACTGAAATTAGGTACATTTCTGATACAAACTCAAACTCGCTGTCACTCTTGAGAGCTGATTATAAATACGGGCCTTACGCTCTCTACGTTCATCTCATCTGTACACTACCTCATCTTGCGTTACCTTATGTTGCCTTAATACCGCTAAATTACATAGTGGACGGATAAGTGACGCTTCTGTCCTCTGTGGCGATTGAATTTAATGGCCCTATTTGCGCAGACGCCGACGATTTAGCGCGACGTGGCTCGCTTGCTGATGAGCGCATGAAGCACAAGGCGATGTTAGACAATGCAGATTGGACTTGCACCATGTCTGATATAGAATAAAAGCAAATATATTGAGATAGATATCTTGAAAACCTAAGCAACCCTGTAACAGGCAATACTACAAAAAGTTCGAATACCATCGAAGAAAAGCTCGCGTGTCCTACTTTGGGGAATATGTATCGACTCTACATAAGATGTCGGTACAATTATGATTGGAATAAAATGGAGTAATTCTTCAAAAGTAATTGGGAAACAGGCGCTGGGAAGCACATTTGCTTGTGCAGTAGTTACAAGCTGTAAGTACTTACTGTGACATTATTCAGCACTATGTTGGTGTTGAGATTACCATTCCTATGGATGGTAGGTATCGTCTATTTATCGTCTCACCATAGATTACGCTATAATGTGCTATAAAATGAATGGGTATGGTATGACAAACTGCTAGTATGGTGACTTAGTACGGACTAGTTATGAATGAAGTGACAAATCAAAAAGTGTTTGGTCATTCATTCATTGAGAAAAGTGGTGTATGATACTTACCTACTTCGTCATCGTCATTGACATGAAATGTGGATGTGTAGGTACCTCACAATAAAATAAAAAAGTAAGAATGTTGTTTCAAATGGTAAGATTTATTTACAAGTAGATAATAAAATAAATCAGTTTCCCCAAATATTGGGGGCTTTGTGCACGGGACATTAGTTGACAACAAACGGCTCTGAGCAGCATTGAGTGTTGGCATGACACTATGGCACATTACATATTGCACTGAGGGCCATTGCTTATAATAAGAGGGGCCCAAGAGGGAAGAAAAGTTTTCCTGATTTGTTTTTCATGGCTCTGTTGAATGACTTAAAATTAAATCATCAGGATTTTTCTCGAAGTGCATGGCTTGGCTTCTACTCGAGAACCCTTAACATTTTCGAGATCAAAATAAGTGCGTGTGTGCCCCATTTACTCGACCCTATACCTACTTAGATTAATATTTTACCTAAAAACGACTGAAAAAACGGTACGCGATCCTAGCCACTTTATTTATCAGCCCCGTCGTCGGCTCCATTTATCTTAGTGTCTCGTTGGCTCACAGCTACTCGAGTCTTGAATCGGGCTTTTAACATTTTCGACATCAAAATATGTGTGTGTGTTTGCATTATTTACTCGACTATGTACCTACTTAGATTCATATTTTACCTAGAAACGGTAATACGCGATCCTAGCCACCTTATTTAGGATCAGCCCCGTCGCCGGCTCCATATCTTAGCGTCTCGTTGGCTCACAGCTACTCGAGTCTCGGGCTTTTAACATTTTCGCGCCGACCGCCTCGAGCGGAGAGGTAAAGTGCTCTCTAGTTGAGTCCACCATCCATAAGGACGTTATACTGCAATGATTTTTCTTATGTCAGTGTGGCAAATGCTCATACATAATTAATAATAAAGTAATAAAATTATAAAGTAAAAGTAGGTAATAAAACAAAAGAATTACATAGTATCTGATAAAAAACTATTAAGTAGAGTGAGAAACATAACTTACTTATTCGAATTTATTAAAATGGCAAATTATGATTCTTTGACTCAAAGTCATACCTTTGACCTGAAAAGAAAATCAAAAGTGTTGTTTCGTAGGTAGGTATATCTACAGCCTGCAGCATAGAGATAAGTTCTTTGACTGTAAATTAAAACTCATCTTACTTAAAATTTATAAATAGGTAGGTATTCAAATCACATATTTTGTGGATCAACATTGTAAAAAAAGTTTAAAAAAATATATATATAGGTAATTTAATTTTGTCCAAGTTAATATATTGTTTGAGGGATGGTAGAGTAAGGCAAGTCAGCATGGAGCTTGCTGTTAAACTGAACAAGACATATTATTATTGAAGACAGAAAGCTCTCCATAGCGTGGTACGTTCAGCTTTCTAAATAGATAGGTAAAGGAGGTAATTGATTAAAAGCCTACTTTGAAATAATCCCTCCAATCATGTAGCAACCACTAAGAAATGCAACGAAATATCTTATTGTTTCAGCTAGGTATAATAAATTTTGGTAATAATGACTTTAAGAAATAATATCTTTCTTTAATAATCTTAAAATGTAAATGATATTTCCACCATCTAGCTAGGTAATATTCAGTTGATGGACTTATTTCTAATAAAAGTCCGCCATTATGGATCGCGCTGCTCATAAAAATATTAATAAAACTAGATCCCGGTCGCTTCAACTCTTTCTCTCTCAGCGCCAATAAGTACCTCCCTACGTTCTTTAATCATTGCAATTTCGAAACAAGCTCAAGTGTTGTCGGTGTCGAATAAATTTTGTTTAATGTAAACGTGATAACAATTTAAATTCCTGTGTAACGGGTCCGGAGCCGACAAAAACAACAAACAAACTTGCAGCGAGGCGATAGGTCCAGGCGGTGGGCGGGGCGTCGGATGCCCCGCCCCTTCGCACTCTCGCTCGCGCTCCGCCACCGGCCCGCTAGTCCTCACCTTCCACTCCACTACGCGAGACGTGTACCGTACTGGACACACACCGTACTGAAATAAACAGAACCGTGAAAAACCATGCCTCGGCCAACACGTGAGTCATACGGAGACCAGAAACCACCCTTCTCATACATAGCGCTGACGGCGATGGCGATCTGGAGCTCGCCGGAGCGCATGCTGCCGCTGTCGGAGATCTACCGGTTCATCACGGACCGGTTCCCGTACTACCGGCGCAACACGCAGCGCTGGCAGAACTCCCTGCGCCACAACCTCTCCTTCAACGACTGCTTCGTGAAGGTGCCGCGCCGCCCCGACCGGCCCGGCAAGGGCGCCTACTGGACGCTGCACCCGCAGGCCTTCGACATGTTCGAGAACGGCAGCCTGCTGCGGCGGAGGAAGAGGTTCAAGCTGCACAAAGGGGAGAAGGATAGTTTGAACGCGGAGCTGCAGGCGCTGGCGAGTTTCAATAGAGCGTTTCTGGCGCGACAGGCGGGAGGTCCTCCGCCGGCGCCGCCTGGAATGTACGGTCCGGGTGCGGGGATGTGTCCACGGTTGAGTCCGGAGCCTATGGAAGCGCCGGATACTTCAGCACTTCTGCCGGCGGGTCCGCGGCCGCGTCGGGCTTTCACCATCGACGCTTTGCTGGAGCCTGAACCTAGACGTGGATCTCCGTCACCCCCGCCGCAGCCGCAGCCGCCGCACTGCCCACTGCCGCTGCCACCAGCTTCCTACATGCTGGCTGCTCAGCGCTACCACGCAGAACTCCTGGCTGGCCTGCAGCAGTCCTGTCTACCGCCGCTCTGGACGTGGCGGGACACCAGTCAATTCTCACATTATACGCTTAATTCATGAATGGTGAGTGACATGTTTTTTATGTTTATATGTAACTCTTTTTATTAAAAAAAACTTACTCATTTTTGAAATAACGCTAATATAAGTAAGCTTTCAATGGATCAAGCTTTCATCCCATCACAAACTTAATATTTACTCTAGTTTAATATTTTATTACATTTTATCCTTATTGAAATGAAAATAAAAAGGAAAACATAAGAAAAACCAATAAATATTAAAATATTTGAACAGAATAAACAAATCAGCTTACCGTTTTTCACATTACCGTTTAACATAGGTGCATACTATAATAATTCGGTAAATATTATTTATTTATGCTTATAAAAAATATCTATGAATTCTTACCTATTCATTGCATGTAGGTAAATATGGAAATCCTAAGTTTCACACAGTGCCGCTGTCGGAGATCTAAACTTCTACTTAACTTCTATTAAACTCTATTCTAGAATCTATTCTTCTTCTTCTTTTGTCCTGTGGGTTTCGAGTCGATCGACCCGATGAACCAGAGAAGATGTGTCAGAGTTTTTAAACCGTCTAACAGCACAGCTAATAGGCCTCTAACATGGTTTTTGTAACGACCGCTCTCAAAGACATCGACTGGGACCGACGGCTTAACGTGCCCTCCGAAGTCGGAAATCTTTTTTTTTTTCAGACAATCAGGACATTCAGCCTGTATTGTCCAGTCTACTGGGGAAAATCTCACACAGTGATAAATTGACAAATTTCAACTTTGTGTTCCCCCCGGGAGTCGAACCCAGGACCTACAAGCTTCCCTTGCTTTCCTTTTCCCAGCTGCGGCTTACTCTCGTGGAAATCAAATATTTGTGATATAAAGTAGCTGGTCTGTAGTTTATGCTTTTTCTAATTCATGTAGCTTCGATGGTGAAATGATTTTCCAGTTAGGCCTTTATTATACGTATCTTTCCTGTATATAATAAATATTAGTTCTGGACTAATATAATAAATAAACTATTATCTAAATAATTCACAGTGTTGTAGGTAATATTATCTCTTTTATATTATTAACATGTTGAAAGCTGAGTTTTGCTACGGCGTAGCAACATTAGCTACGAGAAAGCGTAGCACCTAAAGTTTTTTTACGAAAATCTCGTTTAATGAATTGTTTAACATTTATACCTAAACTAGCTTTTCATCCGTTGCTTCACCAGCGTTAAATGAGTTTCCAGGGGAAATGCAGGTTTTCCCGCGGTGAAAAGAAAGCCTATGTGCTATACGTGGATCTTACCCGTTCGTTCATTGATTAAAGCGTGATTGAGTAACAAACATGCAAGAAAAAATTCAAACATCTTTTGCATTTATATTAGTAGAAATTACAAATTGGTAGTACTTGAGATAATTTACCTGTATCCCGAGTCAGTACGTTACTACTTTTACAAAACAACCGAAAATTTCAATACATAAGAACATTCAAACTATAACTACCACAGGGGTTTTCTTACTATAATTTTGCTAACACGTATTATTTCTCTTTGCCCTCAGGTACAGCAACGACATCAAAGATCTCAAAACTAGCTCTAGCCGTGTGCTAGCCGTATTTCCTAGAGACAGTCATGTTAAACGTTAAATAAAGTAGACAATTATTATAATGAAAGAGTGCCACGAGGATTGTACAAGTGTACATACAGTTTGTGAGGAGACCTGTCACACCGGCTGCACGCCAGTTTTTAAAGGTTAGTCATATTTATTTTACTTCCTGTCATATTTATAATAATACACCGTAAAAAATAGAAGGGTGGAACTGAACGACCGGCATTTTTGAAAAGCCTAGGCTCTACCGCACACTACTACTATTTTTCGAACATGGATCAATAAATCAATGAAGAAGTTCTAACTTAATTATTAAAAATATTTGGTAGATAGCCAAATTTTTTTAATTCAAGTAAAATATTACATAAAGAGCTGTTTTTCTGAAAAAAATATGTATCTCTAGATGATCTCTATATACCTATATATTTTAAATCTGAAACGTATCACCTTCATGTCATTTTCAAATCTTTACTATCACAATTTGAATAACATTTTCATGTTATTTTTTTGCGTTGAACAAATGAGTTCAATTAAATATTGCATTTATTTTAATGAACTCGAAATCACAGTGCAGCTACGCTTATAACGAATGTTGTGAAAGGAGGAACTAACGCGATCAACATGGCAGTCAACTCAGAATAATAACTACTCCTTATACTCCGTACCTACAGTAGAATCAAATTCAAAATATTAATTTTTCAGAAAACAGAGTTCCATATTATGTTAGTAGTAGTTTGTCTTATTATTCTAATATGATTTGTTAGTTAGATACAAATTTTATTTCCACTTTATTATAATGCCTATGACTTCAATTTCATTACAATGTCAAATAATTCATTCGTTCAGTGTCATACAAGATCAATATCATAGTTTAAAATTAGCTAAATCTAAAATGTCAATAAATGTCAGAATTAATAGAATAAATAGAATCGCAATGCGTGTGACCCTTAGAATAAGAACTCCTTGTTTTACTATGCAATAGGCTTTTGCCATATTTTTTACAGTTTCCCATAGCCGTACTGTAACAACAATATGTTACTCAAAGATGTTTGAAAAATAAATATTTTTTCATGGAATGAATCTGCCAGCTCCATGCAAATTAAATTTTGCAAAGATGTTGAACCTATTTTTCTTTCTTTTTCAGGAAACAAGTGCCAGAAAAAGGAATAAAGACAGGTTAACTTCATTGCTAAATAGGTAAATTTAAGAAAAAATTATAACTTCTTATTGAAGAAGCAGTGGTAAAATCACATACAGTTTTTATAAAAAATATTGCCAATCATCAATTTAGAAAGGAGAACTCTACAGAAAAACTCTTACAGAAATTTAATAAAAACGATTTAAAGATAATTTTATTAAAAGATAAGCATTTCATACGTCAATAAAATATTTGATTAAAATTTCAAAAGTTCAATATGTCATTTTAATTAATTTATTGAAACGAAATACATAAAATAAAATAATCGAAACAAAAAAAATATTGATTGAATATTAGGTTTCTAGAAGCTATTAATATTGTACCTTAAAATATTCTTAAGGTAATAAAGACTGCACTGATGAGATTGTAAAGAAAACAAATAATAACTGGGAATGGGAATCATATTTTATTGCATACAATATCCAATTTCATGTAAAAAAAAATATATGATCACAATCAAATTATTAAAATGTACCTATATAATATGCTTCTTGCGTGCATTATTTGAAAGAAGCAAGTTTATAGTTTAGTTTTTAGAATCGAAAATGCTTTGAAACAGTAAACACATAAGACTTTAATTCTTTTAACAACTACTAAATTAATAAATTACTTACATCAATACTATAATTTCTAAATAATACATTATGTACATATTTACATGCTATAAATT